>JARYGA010050717.1:0-61292 GCA_030545235.1 Helianthus tuberosus | reverse complement strand
ATCGGTTGTAAATTCGCAAAAATATAAGCTTTTTAGAACTTGAAATTCCCGAGTTAAACCTAGACAAGTAAAAAAAATGAAAATTTTTGAAAAAATTTGTGTAAGCGTTTTTGAAAAAATTGGGGGATGTCCATTCGATCGGGTGGTCATTCGACCAGCCGAGTTGCGTTTTGTCGGTTTCCGACTTTCGTTTCGTGCGTTAAGCGTTGTGTTTAAGCGAGTTGCGAGTATGCGTTGCGATGAGATAACCACATAACATTAAACAAGTAGTCACACAAATAACACACATAACACACATAACACATAGATGCATAAAAGTATATCTGCGTTTCGAGTAGCGATGTGTTTGCGATGCGATAGCGAAGTGATAGCGTTTAGTATAAACAAGCGATGTAATATGCGATGCGTTTAAATAGTATGCGTTGTAATCTGCGCTAAAAGCGATAATTGCGTTTTGAAATAGCATTGTGAATGCGTTATAAAACATAGTTTAAAATATCGTTTAAAATAGTTAACATATCGATTACCGCAATGGGTTAAACTATTATCGAATCTCGAGAGTACAAGTCAATTAAGCACGAAATGACAGATCTGAGTAAGAACACGACTTGACTCGGTAAGTCGGGTAGTTATAGCCTCCCCTACTTTAGGGAATTTCGTCCCGAAATTAAGGCGCAGGCGTAACGAAGAGTTGTGGGTATTTAGCTTTCATATCACTTTCGAGTTCCCACGTGAACTCGGCGCCGCGTTTGTCTTCCCAGCGAACCTTCACTATAGGAATGCGAGAGCGTCAGAGTTTCTTGGTCTCTCGGTCCATGATTTCTACTGGCTTTTCCATGAAGTGTAGGGTTTCGTTAACTTGCAAATCCTCGAGAGGGACATGCAGGTTTTCTTCAGCTAGGCAATTCTTGAGGTTCGAAACGTGGAAAGTATGATGTACGTTTTTGATTTCCTCCGGTAATTCGAGTCGGTAGGCCACTTTGCCAATTCTTTCCAGAATCTTAAAGGGACCAACGTATCGAGGCGCTAGCTTTCCTTTCTTGCCGAATCAAATCACCCCATTCCAAGGTGAAACCTTTAGGAGTACGTGATCACCAACTTCGAACTCAAGGGGCTTGCGGCGTTTATTGGCGTAACTCTTTTGACGACTCCGCGCTTTCAAGAGATTATCTCGTATCTGTAGGATCTTGTCAGTCGTTTCTTGTAATAACTCAGGAACGGTAAGTTTCGCGTCTCCGATCTCGTGCCATACAATAGGCGATCGACATTTCTTTCCATATAATGCCTCAAATGGTGCCATTTGGATACTAGCGTGATAACTGTTGTTGTACAAGAATTCGACTAAAGGTAAATGCGAATCCCAATTACCACCAAAATCTATAACGCACGAACGAAGCATGTCTTCAAGGGTGCGAATCGTGCGCTCAGTCTGACCTTTGATCTGGAGATGGAAAACGGTATTGAGATTAAGAGTAGTACCGAGAGCGGATTGAAAAGTCTCCCAGAGGCGCGAAGTGAATCGACCATCACGGTCAGAGATGATGTCACGAGGTGTCCCACGTCAACAAGCTCAAGTTATTCAAGTTCCCGCACCACCTGGCTCAACCTCTTGCTATCCAGGGTAACCAAGCAGCTCCTGCACCCGCTGCGCATGCGCGAGCCTGCTACGCTTGTGGTGACCCAAATCATTTTGCTAATGTCTGCCCAAATCGAGTTGTGAAACAAGAACTGCAGCAACAACCACCGCAGCAGCAACAACAGCAGCCTCAGTAGCAACCGCAGCAACCACAACAAACCGCCCGTGGACGAACTTTCAACATCAACGTCCGCCAGGCCCAAACTGACAACAATGTTGTCAATGGTACGTTTCTCGTTAACGTTGTCTATGCTTCGTGTTTATTTGATACTGGAGCCGATAACTGTTTTGTGTCGTTTGAATTCGAAAAGCTCCTAAACCGTAAACGCTCTAACCTCCCAACGACGTTCGACGTAGAAATTGTCCCTGGAAGAACCATCATCGTCAGCTCTGTTCTTCGTGATTGTACTCTCGAACTCAACAATCACATTTTCCCGATCGATCTTATTTAACGTTAAAGTCCCATACCAATAACATATAAAGTAAAAACAATTATTAAAGACAGAGTTTCTCAAAAACAAGTAAACTATTCCGACAACTCAGATTGATTATTTGGTGGGTTTCTAGACCTCCTACTTGATTCACCAAAGCATAGCAAGCAAGCATCCTAAATTTAACTGGATTATGGTTAAAGGACGCAACGTGCAAGATTCTAAAACATTAAGTACAAAACTCATCAATTTAAAAGGTAAAGGACACCGCCTAAAATTAGGTATAAAGATAAATGATAAAACTTGCAATTCACTCAGAAAATAATGATGTGAGGAAAGGAACTAGTGAGAACACCAACCTGCACATTTACCATACATATAATTTAGAGTAAATTATAAAAATGGTCCTTTATATATACCACTTATTACAAACTGTGTCCTTTGTTTTTAATAATTACAGAAAACATACTCGATGTTTGCAAAACTTTGCAAGTTATGTCCTTTAGCCCTAACTCAGTTAATTTTTGTGGTTAAATCTGACCAAATGGACCCCACATGAGGGTATTTTTGTGGTTAAATATGACTAAATGGATCTCACATGAGAGTAAAATGACCAAAATACCCTCATGCGGGGTCCATTTGGTCAGATTTAACCACAAAAAAATAACTGATTTAGGGCTAAAGGACATAACTTGCAAGGGTTTGCAAACATCGAGTACGTTTTCTGTAATTATTGAAGATAAATGACACAGTTTGCAATAGGCGACATACATAAAGGACGATTTTTGTAATTTACTCTATAATTTAACAAATAAAAAAATAATATTTTGTTATTTATAATACTTTTTTTAAAAATTACAATGTTATTATTTATTTTCCACTATTTTTTCTTCAAATTCATAAATTCGCTTGGTATAATTTAACTGGTTTTTATACTTTTGTGTAGAAAAACGAGTTTATGATTTATTTTAATAGTGATGTTAGAATCTTAGATAAATAATTTTTTGAGTGTTAGTTCTCGTATTATTCTTTGACTGAATTAATTATGGTTATTGAGTAAATGTTTTTTTAAACGGAGAATAGAAATGAAAGTTTGTGATATAAATAAACTTTTTGTGTGTCGGTTATTCTTTGATCGAATTAGTTATGATTATCGAATACATGTTTCCTTAGTTAGGCCAGTGGGTATGCGATGGCGCCACCCCGCCACTTCAGCACCGATAGCGTCTCTGAGGCGTCACCACCCATACCGAGCAAATTAAAAGGGGACGCCATGGTAGTCTCCCCAGCATGGTAACGAGAAGAAATTGGTTTGATCGAGGTGGGTTTGGTTAAAAGTTACCGTTGAACGGTAACATTCCAATTAAAAAAATAATAATTTCAAACTTTATAAATTTCATCTATAAATACCCCACTTTTTTTTTCATAATTTTCATTCCTTCTATCTCAATCTTTATAGAAAATCTCTACACTTTTTTTATATAATCACACAATGTTTCCCAACAACCAAAACCCGTGGGATCCAACCCATCCGTTTTGGCAAAGTGCACCAAACAACGAGCAAGAAGACCGTTATCGAAGAGACCCGCAGGCAGGTGAGCTTGGATATTATTCGAGGCAAGTCTCAACAAAATAATCTCGATGAAGGAAAAAGAGCAAGAACTAAAAATGTAGAAACAAATCCAGAAAGACATGAAATTTCTCGCGAAAGACTTTTCACATCTAGCAGAGGAGGACCGAGTCATTTTGGAGGCTCGTAAGGCACACATTCGGGCGAAATATATGTAGTTTTATTTTCTAGTACCTTATTTTTTAACTTTGCATTTTTTAGGACTTTGTAATGTTTTTCTTTTTTTTTTTAAATGAAATTATGTTTTTTTTTAATTTTCTAGTTATTAAAATTGGCATTTAATTTAAAAAAAATAAAATATATAAATAAAAAATAATAATTAGGTAATGATGACGGAGACTTTATATCATACCATGCAAGTTAAGAAAAGAGACCTTAAAACCCCCTGTATGACATGGCATTAACGTTACGCTGATGTGACATAATAAAGCCTCTATCACATCCTCATGCCTTATGATTATTGAATACATGTTTCCTTCAACAGAGAATAGAAATTTGCTATTTTTAGGGATAGCAAACCCGCCCAATCTTCATAGGTAAAATCCGAAATCCAAAATACCATAATGAGACGAGTATTTGGGCCTAACTTCGCAATCCCTTTTTAATACCATATTTTTAACGAACATTTGCATATTTCCCCCTTATAAAACAATGTCAATTGTATATATATCCAAGATCAAATAATGTCAATTGTATATATATCCAAGATCAAATTAAAATTGTATATTTCCCATTTTTTAATAAAATTTCTCAACATGACTTTAATAAAATTTCCTAACATGACAAAACTGTCCTTTCAACCATCTCTTATTTTCTATTTTAACCATCTTTATGGGTTTCACATCAGGCCAGGCTTTGTGGGCTGGGCAGCCCGGGCAGACGCCAAGGCCCAAAACGTTTATAGGGCCCAACAAAAATTCAGGGTCAAGATTTTTAAATGAGCATTGTTATCTTAAATGTTTAATAAATGACTTGGTAACAAAAAATAAGCTAGTTCAATGGTTAAGATGCTCAAATTTGAAAACCAAGGTCATGAGTTCTAAACCCTTCCTTTACATTTTTATTTCCTAAACAATTTTCAGTTAATCCCATGCATTTTTTATTTCCTAAACTGTTTTGAGCTATCAATTCACTTAATTAATTGACTCTTCGATCTTGTTAACAAGATGATTATATGATTAATTGGTTAATGTTTTGGGTTATAATCTTGAGGTCATGAGTTCAAACCCCATGATTAGCATGTCGTATTGTGGTTTCTTGATATATATTGATGAGTTTATATTATACCAATTTTTTTGTTTCGCCCGGGGCCCAAATTTTTTTTATCATTCTCGGAGACGGCCCTGTTTCACATTAACGGATTTCAATTGAGAGGTCATGAGATTGATTCAGGCTTAACCCAAATAAATTGTGTAATTAATAGATATTAAATTATCTCCAGTAACAAATCATCGATATAAAGTAGATATATATATATATATATATGAATGAATTAAGGGTAAAATCTTGGCTAGGAGGAGGAGCGACACTTTTACACTCTGTTCCCGAGTCTCATTTAACAGGGGGAGGGGAGAGAAAAGAGATGAAAATATGAAAAACCATGTTCCCGAGTTTCATTTAACAGGGGGAGGGAAGGGAAAAGGGAAGAAAATATGACCAAATATGACCAAATATTCATCCTCCCAAATTAGAGAGATTAGGAGAGAAAATTTTCCTTCCCCTCCCCTCACCTCCCCCTGTTAAATAACTCGGGAACATAGTGTTAGGTTTGGTTTTAGGAATATTCAGCTGCTTTATGTTAGGGGAGGATTTTCCAATGATCAGTGGTCCTCAATTACTGCCGGGTTTAGGGATCCTTAGCTCTGTTTGAATTAGTGATCCTCAGAAAGTGTTGTAGGATCAGGATCATGGATCATGGATCATCATAGTGATCCTTACAGTAACGATTGTCTGCTTTGAATATGATGTTGTTTTGCAGGAGTACGAGCTTGGACTTGGTCTTGGTGATATTCCTGGAGCATATTCCATATTTATTCCGCACGTGCTTGACTAATATGAACGTTATGGAGATCGTGGAAGACTTGCACGAAATGTGGATAGTTTGTTAGCTTAGATATTTTCCAAATTTAAAAGGGGATAGCGAGCTAGATTAGAACACTGGGCTATTTTTGGCTAAACACACACACTCGTAACTGCTCTCATCAGCTCTTGACAGTTTACTCGGCGATTACATACTTTTTTGCACGTTATACTATAGTGATCCTTGTAACTAGCTCGCTATCATCCGAAGTTGTAATACGTTTTCTGTTTAATTTGAGTTGGTGATAGGTAGTTTCCATCACCCGAGGTTTTTTATGCCGGAGATCAACTCTTGATCAAGGCTTTTTCCTCGTATAAATCATTGTGTCACTTGTTCATTACATTTCTGAGTGATCCTTCATATTATTCATTGATTCAAGCATCACACCTCACAACGGAAAGTTTGGTTGCATTATCTTAGCTTGATTTTTGACCAAAACAGTTTGGCGCCCACCGTGGGGCAATTGGTGCTTCATTCCTAAGAAGATTCATATCTTTGCGGTCATTCTGGTTCACTACAACCAAGCAGATGGCTTCCTCAGCGAAGAACACTTCAAGTTCAATGCCGGCGATCAGTTCTTCACAAGGCGTTCCACCTTTGCCTCCACCACCTTCTGGATCCCAGAAGAATGCTGAAAATGCTGCGAAGAGACAAACCCCCATTTTCCCAAAACCACCAACTTCTTCTGTTTCCTCTAATCCTACTACTAATGATCTTTTTTACTCTGATTTTGCAGATGAGAGATCGCATGCAAGAGCAGGACAAAACCAATGAAAAGATCCTCCAGGAGATTGGTGATATCAAGAAACAGAAGAAATCAGTGGAGAATCACTCTCCTCTGATGCCAAGGTCCTTGAATTTTGACACTCCGATTGTAACTACCCTACAATCCGCAGTTCTGGGCATCCAGTATCAAAGTGGTCCATTAGAAAGGCGTTATGGAACAGCAACTATGAGTCAGGCATTTGGCTCCCACTTGCAGCCTCAAGGATCCTGTTCTCAGCCATCGGGATCCTCTTTTCAACATCAAGGATCCTTCAGCTTAGGAGGATATTTGGGAATGCACACGGTTCAAGGATCCTCCCAAGTCCAAGGATCCTCCCAGGTCTGAGGATCCTCCCAGGTCCAAGGATCCTCCCAGGTCCAAGGATTCTCTATCGTTCCAGGATCCTTTCAGGTTCAAGGATCCTCTCAGCCCCAAGGATCCTTTCAGCTTCAAGGATCCTCTCAGGTTCAAGGATCCAACATCTTTCAGGATCAAGGATTCTTAAGGAGTATGCAGCCTCCAAGCTCGGATGTTCATCAAGGAGACTTCATACCAATGCAGACCATTGCTTCCTCTGGTCCTACAATCATACCAGAACCCCGTCAATATAGATTCACATCCGGAATTCCAAACATGAATCCAATGGGAGGTAACACTTTCAATAATTCATATTACACTAACCATGGCTCTATGCAGGATACAGGTATCAATCAGGCTATGGCTAGGGAGCTACAGAAGCTTAAGGATATGATATCCAGCGTACCAGGAGTGGTTAAACCCATTCCTGAAATTGCAGATGGTAGCCATAGGATATCTCGCTTCGCACCCCCTATTTGTGTTGCTGAGATACCCAAGAGGTTCCAAATACCAACTATGAAGCTATATGATGGTTCAACGGATCCAGAGGAGCATGTAGCTCAATACAGGGAGAGGATGGAGATCAATCCAATTCCTGAGAGGTTAAAAGAAGCATGTCTATGCAAGGGTTTTGGATCCACACTCACAGGATTTGCTCTTAAATGGCTGCTAAGTCTTCCCCTTTACTCTATTACTTCATTTGCTAATCTAGTTAATTTGTTTAATAGTCAATTCTCTTGTAGTAGAAAATTTGAACGATTAACTAGTGATCTTTATAGGGTAACACAAGGTCAAAATGAATCACTTAGAGATTACATCACTAAGTTTAGTAAAGAATCCTTAGATATCCCTAATCTGGATATATCTATAGCTGTAGAAGCCTTTAAAATGGGTTTGCTTAGGGATTCATTATTCTATGATGATCTTGTCATGACCCCTTGCAGGAATCTTGATGAAGTAAGAACCAGGGCCCTTAGATTCATCCGATTAGAGGATGATAAAAGGATCCAGGAGAGACTGACAGGATCCTCAAAACAGGAAAAACAAGGATCCTACTTCAGGAACAACAGTTCAAAGCCCTACAACAAATCTGATAACCAGAATGTGCATGCAGTGGAGCAGGAAGAGGATGATGAGGATTATCCTCCAATTTCTGAATACTGTTTTTCTGTTGATAACAATGAACTAATTCTTGCAATGCAGAATCTAGGTGAGAAAGCTAGGTGGCCAAGGAAAAGTGATAAACCAGCTGCTACAAAGGATAAATCCAAGTGGTGTGCATATCATGAGGATTTTGGGCATCTCACTGAAGAGTGTATTGCACTTAGAAAAGAAATTGGTTACTTGTTAAGCAAGGGGCACTTGAAGGAGCTTCTGGGCAGAAAGAAATCAAGGATCCAGGATCCTGAAAGGATCCCGGAAAAGGCTCCTGCTCCTCCAGCAGATGCACAAGTTATAAACTTCATATCCGGTGGATCAGACATTTGTGGTACTTCCTTTTCAGCGGCCAAGAGACACGCCAAGGAAACCAAGATGGATAATGGAGACAGACCCATCCGGACCTCCACTGTCACTAAGGATAAGATCATAACTTTTGATTAGGATGATCGTCTTGATGTTCAGGATCCTCATGATCATCCTCATCATGATGGTCTTGTTATTACTCTATTTATTTCTAACCATTTTGTTCGCAGGATCCTGATAGATGGAGGAAGCTCAGTAAACATCATCCAGCTTGATGTCCTCAAGAAGATGAATATCCCTGAATCAGACATTGTCCTAAGATCCTCAGTACTTGTGGGATTTAGCGGGGAAACCAAAAATACATTGGGGGACATCAAACTCCCTATCTATATTGAAGGACTCCATTCTTATCAAAAGTTTTGTGTTATAGATTGCTTATCTTGTTGTAATGTTATCCTTGGCAGGCCATGGATACATGACATGAAGGCATTCCCATCTACTTATCATCAGTGTGTGAAGCTTCCTAGTCCATGGGGGGTGGTGAAAATTGAAAGTGACCAGCAAGAAGCTAAGAATTGTTACACATCGTCAATGAAGCCAGCCTCAAGACCAAGGGAGCAATAGCAACTAAAGTATCCTCCAAGGGATGTCTTGGAGGCAAGAGAACAGGATTTGAAAGAAATTCTCATGGATCCTCATGATCCTGAATCCAAGATCTTCATAGCATCAGGGATCCTTAGCGACATTGAACAGGATTTAGTATCCTTCCTTAAGAGGAGGAAAACCACCTTTGCCTGGAAGCATGAGGATATGACAGGTATATCTAAGGATATCATTACTCACAAACTTGGCATTGACAGGTCATTCAAGCCTATACATCAGAAGAGGAGGAAGTTTGCACCTGAAAGGAATGCTATTATCCAGGAAGAGGTAGATAAACTACTTCGGGCAGGTATGATAAGAGAGGTTAAGTATCCAAGGTGGCTACCCATTTGGTTGTTGTTCAAAAGAAAAATGGAAAGTGGAGGGTATGTGTCGATTTTACTGATTTAAACAAGGCATGTCCCAAGGATCCTTTCCCATTACCCCACATTGACTCCATGGTGGATGCTACCGCGGGTCATGAGTTGTTGACTTTTATGGATGCTTCATCTGGATTCCGAACCATCTGATCAAGAGGATACAGCCTTTATGACCCCAACTGGTATATATTGTTATATTGCTATGCCATTTGGACTAAGGAATGCAGGTGCTACTTATCAAAGGCTAGTCAATATGATGTTCAAGGAACAAATTGGACACACTATGGAAGTCTATATAGATGACATGGTGGTTAAGTCCAAGAAAGCTGAGGATCACCTTAAAGACTTGGAGGAAGCATTCAATATCCTTGATAAATTTAATATGAAACTGAATCCTTCCAAGTGTCATTTAGGTGTTAAAGCAGGGAAATTCCTAGGCTATATGGTGACAAAGAGGGGCATTGAAGCAAGTCCAAAGCAAATTAAGGCTATTGTGAATATCAAATCTCCTGCCAATGCTAAGGATGTGCAAAGATTGACAGGCAGGATCGCAGCCTTGAACAGGTTCATATCCAAATCCTCAGAAAAATGCAAGGAATTCTATGACATCCTGAGGAAGAACAAGAAATTTGAATGGACTGAGAAGCATGAAAGTGCCCTCAAAGCTCTTAAGGATTACCTATCCTCAGCCCCCGCCTTGATGAAACCAGAAAAGGGAGATATATTATCCGTATACCTAGCAGTATCCTCAAAAGCAGTAAGTGCGGTCCTTGTTAAGGATCACGAAGGTACACAACATCCTGTCTATTATGTAAGTAAGAGTTTTCTTGATGCTGAATCCAGGTATTCACATTTAGAAAAAACTTATCCTTGCATTAATTATGGCATCTACTAAATTAAGACATTATTTTGAAACTCATGCCATTGTTGTTAAAACTAATTTTCCAATTAAGAATGTTCTCAGGAAGCCTGAAATGTCAGGAAGGATGGCTAAGTGGGCAGTGAAGCTTAGTGCTTATGATATAAGATATGAACCAAGGACTGCTATCAAATCCCAAGCCTTAGCTGACTTTGTGGCAGATTTTAGTAGTTACTTGCAAAAGGAAGCTGAATTAGAGGTCCAACAGCTAGAAGAAACTAAGGATCCTTGGATACTCTTCACTGATGGTGCTTCTAACGTCAAAGGAACAGGGCTTGGAATACTACTAAAATCGCCACAGGGGGACATAATACCCCACTCCATAGCTTGTGAATTTCAAACTACCAACAATGAGGCTGAGTATGAAGCCTTGATGGCTGGTTTGCAAATTGCTAAGCATATGAGGATCAGGTATCTTGAGGTACATGTAGATTCATTATTAATCACTAACCACTTTAATGGATCCTATGCTGTTAAAGGTGAAAAGCTAATCAAATATTTGGAGATAGTCAAAGAATTGGCACTCTCTTTTGTTTCCTTTAGTTTGACACAGGTACCAAGGGAAGAGAATGCAGAGGCTGATGCATTAGCCAATCTAGGATCATCCTTGAAGATCCCGGAAGATATCAAGATCCCTATTATCCACATCCTGACCCCTGCTATCGAGGATCATGTAGCCATGGAGATAGGAGAGGATTCTGCAATCATCCCTAGTGATGATACTCAATCTCATTCAGGATCATGGATCCTTCCAATCATGAGATACATACAACATGGAGAGATTCCTACAGGAGAAAACCCTAGGGCTTTCAAAATCAAGGTATCTCAATTTACAATATTGAATAATATGTTGTATAAACGATCTCTTGCAGGACCATATTTAAGATGTATTGAGGATCCTGAAATCCAAAAAGTCCTAAAGGATTTTCATGAAGGAGATTGTGGAAACCACACTGGGGGCAGGGCATTATTCTCAAGGATCCTGAGGACATGATACTATTGGCCTACTATGAAGAAGGATGCTGTGGAATATGCCAAGAAGTGTGATCCTTGTCAGAGACATAGTAATATCCTTCATCAACCAGCAGAGCTTTTGCATACTATATCCTCTTCATGGCCATTTATGAGATGGGGAATGGATATAGTTGGTAAGCTTCCTAAGGCACCTGGCGGAAAAGTATTCATGCTTGCTATGATTGATTACTTCTCCAAGTGGATAGAGGCTGAAGCCTTTGCTCAAGTCAGAGAAAAGGAAGTTATATCCTTTATTAAAAGAAACATTATTACTAGATTTGGTATCCCTTCTGAAATTGTTTGTGATAATGGATCCCAATTTATTGGGAATAGAACTACTAACTTTTGTGACAGCTGGGGGATTAAGATGATAACATCAACACCAGTCCACCCACAAGCTAATGGTCAGGCAGAATCATCCAACAAGATTATCATCAACAATTTGAAGAAGAAGCTTGGATCCAAGAAAGGAAAATGGGCAGAAGAACTACCTTATGTACTTTGGGCTGATAGGACAACTCCCAAGAATGCCATCGGTCAAACTCCATTTTCTTTGGTATTTGGGGCAGAATCAGTGATCCCTACAGAGATGGTGGTCCCTACTGCAAGAACAAGCATTCATGATCCTGAGGAAAATGCTGAAAACTTGGTTCAAGATTTGGATACTATAGAAGAACTCAGGGATTTGGCAAGGATAAGGATGGCCAGTTATCAACAAAGGATGGCTGGAGCTTACAACAAAAATGTCAGGATCAGGAAATTCCAAGTTGGTGATATGGTGTTAAGGAAAGCATTTCAGAATACCACCAATCCTGCTGATGGAAAGTTGGCACCAAAGTGGGAAGGCCCTTACTTGATTGAAGCTGAGGCAGGAAAGGGGGCATACCGATTGCTAACAATGGAAGGTGATTTGCTACCAAGAGCTTGGAATGCTGTCCACTTGAAAAAATACTTCATGTAATAAGGATCCATGATCCTTACCTGACAAGTATCCTTACAGGACAGATGATCCTCGTTTTGGTAATATTCTAATCTCAAACTATTTCATTCTTTAATTATCTTATATAAGGATAAGGATCCTGCATTCTTTATCCTCCTTTCACTTGATTCTGAGTTTTGAAGGTTCAGGTATCCTTAACAAAGGATTGAGTATCCACAGAAGTATCCAGTTATTTGGGCTTGACCCCAGTTATTTGGGCTTGACCCCAGTTATTTGGGCTAGTCCCCAGTTTTGGGCCTGTCCCCAGTTTCGCCAGTAGCGCACGATGATCCTGGTATAGTTCATGGAAATGGGACCAGTACTCGCTTTAGGGGCTGACAATTTCATTGTACTGGCTATATTCAGGATCCTACGTATAATGGTAGGCGTACCATACATTCGTTCCTAAGGTTTCTAACGTTTTCACGTTAGCTAAGGTTTTGGCATTTTCATGTCACTAAGTTTGGATAGTCGCCAGTGAGGGCCATACTCCAATTTACACACGATCCTTTGGGCTTGTCCCCAGTTATCCTTTGGGCTTGTCCCCAGAATTGTTGGGCTTGTCCCCAGTTACTAACTTTTATTTTATATTGGCTTAGTCCCAAGTTGTATCCTATTTCAGGTTTTTGAAGCTAAATGACTAAGGATCCTTGATCCTTACCTTCTACTAAGGTTTGTCTTTTGGTTATTCTGATTATAAGTGTTAAAGGTTAGGATCCTAACTTGGATTCTCAGGTATGATCCTTGATCATTTTGATTTTATTCATTATTTATCTAAGTAACCCTTATCCTTTGACAACTGAACTTATGATCCTTAAACTGCACTACTTTTCAGAACTTGTCAACTATAGGATATGTGATCCTTGATCATATCCTAAACTTTTTGAAAATTTTTATTAAATTCTTTCTCCTATACTTAATAAATTCAAACAAAATGTATATCACAACAATTGAAAAGTAAAGTATCCACAAGGATAACAACATGGGAAATAGCCAAAAAGTTAAGGTTTTATTTATTCACAAAACGTTAAACCCTTCAAGGTTGTCAAAATTACTTACCCCAAGCATCTACCAGCAATACGTGGCCCGTCCGCTGGGGTAAGTAAAGGGTGTCCATTGTTCATAGGTCTTGGAAGTGCAGGAAATAAAGATGGCAGGATAACAAGTGGCTTCATCCCCCAAACAGAGGATCCATCCACCACTCATTATCCTACCTATTGTCTTAGGATCCATGATCCATAACCCTAGAAACTATTGTTCAAATACAACCTATCATTGTTTCAAAACATCATAACCAAAAAACTACCAAGGCCTAAAAAAATGGCTCCGGCCACGTCTAGAAATATCCATCATCGCCCATTCCAGCAGCTCAAACCTTGGCTGCATCACCACCAGCATCACCATCATCAGCCTGATCCTTAACCCCACTACCGCCAGCCTCAATTGCTAAGACCTCACCATCCTCTTCTTCATCATCCAGCTCAGCCAATCTAGCCTTCCAGCCCTTTACGTCCCAGTTGCTCTTGTCAAAGTCAGGATCCAGATCTTCTTGGGCCATCTGTAACTGGGTTTTGTACATAGCAATGGCAGCGGAGACTTTGGCATCATTGGTGATTTCAGCCTTCTCCTGATCAGCAGTGATATGAGCCAGGACGAGTTCCCTTTTCACCAGATTGACGTCATTTTCAATGGAGGCAATCTTCTTATCCTTGGCCAGCATGATCTTTTGGAGGTCCACACACTTTTGCTCAACCTCTTCAACACTGCCTACGTAGTCCTCGATTTCAGCAAATTTCCGCAAAAAGACAATGTAAAGTTTAGGATCACATGATCCTCAAGTGGGCAGGATAATTAAGCTAAGTCAGTGATCCTTACATCAGTAAAGTATTCAAGGAACTGGTGGCGGATTAGAGGCAGGCCTTCTAGATTGTCAGCCTCAGAGGCTTTCCTCTTCTTTCCCTTGGAGGTGGTAGGCTTGGTGATGGCAGTACTCGGGCTAGCAGCAGCCTTCTTCTTCCCGGACCTAACAGTGGTGAGATCGGTGACACTGAAACGAGTGGCAGACTTCGATGATTTTCCAGCACCTACACATCCAAACCAGATAAGTATCCTTATTTCATTCTATTTTAAACATTTAATTATGTACAAAATGGGATACTTACTTGACATTGTAACAGAGCCTGAGGATACTTCCTGAGAATCCTGGGTATTTGCTTGAAATGTTCTTTTTGCAGGATCGAGCCTCCGAAAAGCAGCAAGCCTTTCCTTCGTTGCAGGTGTTGTAATAAGGTGTGCAACAGTAATAGCTGCAAAATAGAAACCTAAGGATGTTAGTGATCCTCAGCAGAAACAAGGTTATCCTGTGATCCTTTTCAGGATCATCTATCCTACCATGGGTGGTCCATTTTCTAGGCAGATCCTTTCCATCAGGGATAGAATCCTTTCCGACAAAGAAGAATCACCGTTTCCAGTTGGTGTCATTCTTAGTGGCTTTGAAGATGGGGTGTTCTTCACCAGGTTTATGTTTGAGTAGATATCGGTGAGATCCATGGCTCACGAGGTCGTACAACTCTGCAAACTCTGACATTCCCAGATCAATACCTTCACGCTCAATGATTCTTTCAAGGGTATACAAGACCCTCCAGATCATTGGCATTGCTTGGATGTAGGAGATGCCGGTGAGAGAGAAGAAGGATTGGGTGAAATCAGGAAAAGGATACGAGTATCCTATTGTAAATGGGGTAACTGGAAAAGCTACCCAGGTTTCAGAAACATAGTCACTCAGGACGGTGGGATCAAAAGTTTTGAAAACGGTGTTTGTCGGAAAACAATGGCGAATCCTATCTATCTGTGGATCAGTAAAGCAACATCGTTCCTTTGCAAAGTCTTCGATGATCTTTTGGCTCTTCAAGGGACTGTCCTTTTTGTGATCCTTAGCCGGTGAGGATCTTAACATCATCTTGGGCATAATGATGGTGGAGAAGAAGAAATAGAAGGAGAATATGAAGAGAGAAAGGAAAGAGAAGTACCTGATCAGATCTTCGAATGAAGATTTAAAGGATGAAACGCACGAATTTAAATGTTTCCTAACCCTTATCTCTAACTTCAATTTATAATGATGATTTTGCAGGATAGTCACTTCAATGACGTCATGTTGGCAACGGCTAGTCAGGATTCAACGGCTATATATCCGTTGATTTGTTACGGATAAGAACGAGAAAATATAACTCGTCTATTTACATTTTTACTCCTTATATTTTGGGGGCAATTGTTAGGGGAGGATTTTCCAATGATCAGTGATCCTCAATTACTGCCGGATCAGGATCAGGATCATGGATCATCATAGTGTTGTAGGATCAGGATCATGGATCATCATAGTGATCCTTACACTAACGATTGTCTGCTTTGAATATGATGTTGTTTTGCAGGAGTACGAGCTTGGACTTGGTCTTGGCGATATTCCTGGAGCATAATCCATATTTATTCCGCACGTGCTTGACTAATATGAACGTTATGGAGATCGTGGAAGACTTGCACGAAATGCGGATAGTTTGTTAGCTTAGATATTTTCCAAATTTAAAAGGGGATAGCGAGCTAGATTAGAACACTGGGCTATTTTTGGCTAAACACACACACACTCGTAATTGCTCTCATCAGCTCTTGACAGTTTACTCGGCGATTACATACTTTTTTGCACGTTATACTATAGTGATCCTTGTAACTAGCTCGCTATCATCCGAAGTTGTAATACGTTTTCTGTTTAATTTGAGTTGGTGATCGGTAGTTTCCATCACCCGAGGTTTTTTATGCCGGAGATCAACTCTTGATCAAGGGCTTTTTCCTCGTATAAATCATTGTGTCACTTGTTCATTACATTTCTGAGTGATCCTTCATATTATTCATTGATTCAAGCATCACACCTCACAACGGAAAGTTTGGTTGCATTATCTTAGCTTGATTTTTGACCAAAACACTTTATTTATTGTTTTGGTCAAAAAATCAGACGAGGATAATGTAACCAAACTCTCTGTTACGGGGTATGATGCTTGAATTGGTTTATAGCAATAAGGATCACTATGAAATATAAATAACGAGTGACACAAGGTTTATACGGGGAAAAAGCCCTTGATCAAGAGTTGATCTCCGGCACAAAAAACCCCGGGTGATGGAAACTACCGATCACCAACTCAAATTAAACAAGTAATGTGTTACAACTTCGGATGATAGCGAGCTAAATACAAGGATCACTATAGTGTAATGTGTAAAAAGTGTACGAAATTGCTAAGTGAATGAACGAGAGCTGGTGTGAGCGGTTGTAAGAGTGTGTGTAGCCGAAAATAGCAAAAGTGTTGTCTAATTAGCTCGCTACCCCTTTTAAATCTAGTAAAAAATCTAAATAACAAACTATCCGCAATTCATGCCTTCTCCCCACGACCTCCATAACGTTCACCATGGTCAAGCACGTGCGGCATAGATGCGGAATATTCTCCAGGAACGTTACCAAGACTAAGTCCAAGCTGGTACTCCTGCAAAACAATACCGAATTCAAAGTGAACAATCATTAGTATAAGGATCCTTAGGATGATTCATGATCCTGATCCTGTAGCACTTCTGAGGATCACTAACTGATACTGAAGTAAGGATCACCAAATAGGATAATAATTGAGGATCACAGGTCATTAAGAAATCCTCCCCTAACAATTGCCCCCAAAATATAAGGAGTAATATCGTAAATAAACGAGTTATATTTTTTCGATCTTATCCGCAACAAACTAACGGATAACTAGCCGTTGGAGACGGACTAGCCGTTGCAAACCTGACGTCACTGAAGTGACAATCCTGCAAATCATCATTATAAATAGGAGTTAGAGATAGGATCAATATGCATTTAAATCCGGAAGAAACTCCCTTTAAATTCTCAGTCAAAGATCAATCAGGTATCTCTTCTCTTATTTCTCCTTCTCTTACTCTGTTTTTCTTTCTTTACCAACATCACGTTAAGAATGATGCTCCGGTCTTCCCCCGCCAAGGATCACCAGAAGGATAGCCCCTTGAAGAGTCAAGGGATCATCATGGACTCAGTGAATGAAAGGTGTTGCTTTACCGATCCTCAAGTAGATAAGATCCGTCACTGCTTTCCGGCGAACGCCTTTTTCAAACCCTTCGATCCCACTATTCTGAGCGACTATGTTTCTGAAACATGGGTTGCCTTTCCAGTTACCCCATTCACCATAGGATACACCTATCCTTTTCCAGACTTTACCCAATCCTTCTTTTCCCTTACCGGCATCTCTTACATCCAAGCTATGCCGATGATTTGGAGGGTCTTGTATACCCTGGAGAGGATCATAGAGCAGGAAGGGATTGATTTAGGGATGTCAGAACTGACAGAGATGTATGACCTCACGACGTTTGGATCCCACCGATATCTGTTTAAGCGAAAACCCGGCGAAGAACATCCCATTTTTAAAGCCACCAAAAACGATACAAATTGGAAGCGACACTTTTTCTTTGTCAGGAGGGATACCATTCCAGACGAAAAGCATTTACCAAGGAAGTGGTCTACCAATGGTAGGACAGAGGATCCTAAGAAGGATCATCAGGTAATTTTGCTCTTGTGATAGGATCACTAATCCCCCTTTTTTCTTGTGTTACGCAGCTATCTCTGTTTCGCACCTCATCACAACACCCGCAACCAAGGAAAGGCTTGCTGCTTTTCGGAGGCTTGATCCTGAAATAAGGTCATTCAAGACAGACACCCAAGACTCACAAGAAGTATCCTCAGGTTCCATCACCATGTCAAGTAAGTATCCTGCTTTTTGTATAGTTGAATATTAAAATAAATAGTTAAATTGAAATAGGATAAGGATACTTATCTTGCTTTAAATGTGTAGGTGCCGGAAAATCTTCCAAGCCTGCCTCCCAGTTCAACACGGCCGACCTTGATGCTGTTCGATCCAGGAAGAAGAAAGCCACTGCCAGCCCTAGCGTCTCCATCCCCAAGGCACCCACTAAAGGAAGGGGTGGCAAGAAGAGGAAAACCTCTGATGCAGATGAGCTACAAGGCCTACCACTGATCCGCCACCAGTTCCTTGAATACTTCAATGACGTGAGGATCACCAATTCTGCCTAGGTATCCTACTTATTTGAGGATCACCTGATCTTGAACTGCTTTGTCTTTTTCTTTGCAGAAATTTGCTGAGATTGAAGACTACGTGGGGAGCGTTGAGGAGCTGGATAAGAAGATTGCTGACCTCCAACAAGTTGCAGTGCTCAAGGATCTTAAGATCGCTGATCTCGAAAAAGCCCTTCTAGATGCCAAGGCTAAGACAGCTAAGATCCTGGTCGACATTGACTACGAGAAGCATGATCTTATAGAAGGTGCAAAGGTCTCCGCTGCCATCACAATGTATCAGACAAAACTAAAGATGGCCCAGGAAGCTCAAGATCCTGACTTCGACAGAAGCAGCTGGGATGTTGAGGGCTGGAAAGCGAGGTTGGCTGATCTTGAAGATGATGAGGAGGCTGAGGAGGTTTTAGCGATTGAGGCTGGAGGTAGTGGGAAGGATCAGGTTAAGGATACCGAAGCTGGAGGGGATGAGGATGCAGCGAAGGTGTAGGCTGCACAATTGGGCGATGATGGACATTCCTAGACGTAGCCGGAGCCCAATTTTTAAATTTGGTAGTAGTTTTTTGTGGTTGTGATGTTTTAAAACAATGATGGTTTGTAATAACTAGACAATAGCTATTAGGGTCAAGGATCATGAATGATCCTTTAGACAATAGGTAGGATTACAACTGGTGGAGGGATCCTCTGTTTGGGGATGAAGCCATTGCGATCCTGCCATCTTTTTAATTCCTGCACTACCAAGACCTTTAGACAATGGACACCCTTTACCTACCCCAGCGGACGGGCCACGTATTGCTGGTAGATGCTCGGGGTAAGTAATTTTGACAACCTTCGATGGTTAAACTTTTGTTAATAAAATAACCTTAATCTTTTTTGGCTTATCTTGTGTTGCTATCCTTTTTTGTTCCTTTTTTTTTTTTAATTTTCATTTGTCTTGATATACACTTGTCTGAACAGAAAAAGTTGAACAAATTAGATAGAAAATATTTAGGATATGATCCAGGATCAAATATCTTATAGTTGGAAAATTCCAAAAAGTGGTACATTTTAAGGATCATGAGTTCTGTTGTCAAAGTATCAGGGTTATTCAAATAATCAATGAATAAAATCAAATTAGTTAAGGATCATACCTGAGGATCCAAGTTAGGATCCTAACTCTTAATATTGTTATAACCAGGATAACCATAGAACAAACCTTAGTAAAAGGTAAGGATCAAGGATCCTTGGTTGTTTAACTTCGAAAACCTGAAATAGAACATAACTTGGGACTAAGCCATTATAAGATAAAGGTTAGCAACTGGGGACAAGCCCAAGATAACTGGGGACAAGCCCAAGTATAACTGGGGATAAGCCCAATGATAACTGGGGACAAGCCCAAGGATCTTGTGTGAACTGGAGTATGGCCCTAACTGGCGACTATCCAAACTTAGTGGCATGAAAATGCCAAAACCTTAGCTAACGTGAAAACGCTAGAAACCTTAAGAACGGATGTATGGTACGTCTACCATTATACGTAGGATCCTAGGTATAGCCAGTACAATGGAATTATCAGCCCCTAAAACGAGTATTGGTCCCACTGCCATGAACTATACCAGGATCATCGTGCGCTACTGGCGGAACTGGGGTCAAACCCAAGGATAACTGGGGACAAGCCCAAGTAACTGGTTGCTCTTGTGGATAATTATCCTTTTGTTAAGAGTACCTGAACCTTCAAAACTCAAAATCTCGTGAAATGGGGATAAAGGATGCAAGATCCTTATCCTTATGTGAGAAAGTAAGGAAATGAAATAGTTTAAGATTAGAATGTTACCAAAAATGAGGATCATCTGTGCTTTAAGGATCCTTTAAGGATATTTATCATGTGAGGATCATGGATCCTTATCACATGAAATATCTCTTCAAATGGACAGCATTCCAAGCTCTTGGTAGTAAGTCACCCTCCATTGTTAGCAATCGATATGCCCCCTTTCCTGCCTCAGCTTCAATCAAGTAAAGGCCTTCCCATTTTGGTGCCAACTTTCCATCAGCAGGATTGGTGGTATTCTGAAATGCTTTCCTTAGTACCATATCACCAACTTGGAATTTCCTGATCCTAACCATTTTGTTGTAGGCACCGGCTATTCTTTGCTGATAACTGGCCATCCTTATCCTTGCCAAATCTCTGATTTCTTCTATAGTATCCAGGTCTTGAACCAAGTTCTCATCATTTTCCTCAGGATCACGAATACTGGTTCTAGCAGTTGGAACCACCATTTCTGTAGGGATCACTGATTCTGCCCCAAATACCAAAGAGAATGGAGTTTGTCCTGTACGATTCTTAGGAGTTGTCCTATCAGCCCAAAGCACATAAGGCAATTCTTCTGCCCAGTTCCCTTTCTTGGATCCAAGCTTCTTCTTCAGATTGTTGATGATGATCTTATTGGAAGATTCTGCCTGACCAATAGCTTGTGGGTGGACTGGTGTTGATGTTATCATCTTAATCCCCCAGCTGTCACAAAAGTTAGTGGTTCTGCCCCCAATGAATTGGGAACCATTATCACATATAATTTCAGAAGGAATACCGAATCTAGTTATAATATTTCTTTTAA
This sequence comes from Helianthus tuberosus, assembly GCA_030545235.1. NCBI lineage: Eukaryota > Viridiplantae > Streptophyta > Magnoliopsida > Asterales > Asteraceae > Helianthus > Helianthus tuberosus. The sequence continues at coordinate 40,276 of JARYGA010050717.1, read as the reverse complement.
TGAAGGATATAACTTCCTTTTCTCTGACTTGGGCAAAAGCTTCAGCCTCTATCCACTTGGAGAAGTAATCAGTCATAGCAAGCATGAACACTTTTCCACCAGGTGCCTTAGGGAGCTTACCAACTATATCCATACCCCATCTCATAAATGGCCAAGAGGAGGATATAGGATGCAAAAATTCAGCTGGTTGATGAAGGATATTGTTGTGTCTTTGACAAGGATCACATTTCTTAGCATACTCCACAGCATCTCTCTTCATGGTTGGCCAGTAGTATCCTGTCCTCAGGATCCTTGAGAATAACGCCCTGCCCCCAGTGTGGTTTCCACAATCTCCTTCATGGAAGTCTTTTAAAACTTCTTGGATTTCAGGATCCTCAATGCATCTTAAGTATGGTCCTGCAAGAGATCGTTTGTACAACATATTATTTAAAATTGTGAATTGAGATACCTTAATTTTGAAAGCCCTAGGGTTTTCTCCTGTAGGAATCTCTCCATGTTGTAAGTATCTCATGATTGGGAGGATCCATGATCCTGAATGGGATTGATTATCATCGCTAGGGGTGATTGCAGAATCCTCTCCTATCTCCATAGCCACATGATCCTCGATAGCCGGGGCCAGGATATGGATAATAGGGATCTTGATATCCTCCGGGATCTTCAAGGATGATCCTAAATTGGCTAGTGCATCTGCCTCTGCATTCTCTTCCCTTGGTACCTGTGTCAAACTAAAGGATACAAAAGAGAGTGCCAATTCTTTGACTAACTCCAAATATTTGATTAGCTTTTCACCTTTAACAGCATAGGATCCATTAAAGTGATTAGTGATTAACAAAGAATCTACATGTACCTCAAGATACCTGATCCTCATATGCTTAGCAATTTGCAAGCCAGCTATCAAGGCTTCGTATTCAGCCTCATTGTTAGTGGTTTGGAACTCACAAGCTATAGAGTGGGGTATTATGTCCCCCTGTGGCGATTTTAGTAGTATTCCAAGCCCTGTTCCTTTGATGTTTGAGGATCCATCAGTGTAGAGTATCCAAGGATCCTTGGTCTCTTCTAGCTGCTGGACTTCTAATTCAGCTTCCTTTTGCAAATCACTACTGAAATCTGCCACAAAGTCAGCTAATGCTTGGGATTTAATGGCTGTCCTGGGCTCATATCTTATATCATATGCACTTAGCTTCACTGCCAACTTAGCCATCCTTCCTGACATTTCAGGTTTCCTGAGGACATTCTTAATTGGAAAATTAGTTTTGACGATAATAGCATGAGTTTCAAAATAATGTCTTAATTTAGTAGATGCCATAATTAATGCAAGGATAAGTTTTTCTAAGTGTGAATACCTAGATTTAGCATCAAGTAAACTCTTACTTACATAATAGACATGATGTTGTGTACCTTCGTGATCCTTAACGAGGACGGCACTTACTGCTTTTGAGGATACCGCAAGATATAAGGATAACACATCTCCTTTTTCTGGTTTCATCAAAGCCGGGGCCGAGGATAGGTAATCCTTAAGAGCTCTTAAGGCACTTTCATGCTTCTCCGTCCACTCGAATTTCTTGTTCTTCCTTAGGATATCATAGAATTCCTTGCACTTTTCTGAGGATTTGGATATGAATCTGTTTAAAGCTGCAATCCTGCCTGTTAACCTCTGAACATCCTTAGCATTGATAGGGGACTTGATGTTCACTATTGCTTTGATTTGTTCTGGACTGGCTTCAATGCCTCTCTTTGTCACCATATATCCTAAGAATTTACCTGCTTTAACACCAAAGTGACATTTTGAAGGATTAAGCTTCATATTATATTTGTCAAGGATATTGAACGCTTCCTCCAAGTCTCTTAGGTGATCCTCAACCTTTATTGATTTTACCACCATATCGTCTATGTAAACCTCCATAGTTTGTCCAATCTGATCCTTGAACATCATATTCACTAGCCTTTGATACGTTGCACCTGCATTTCTTAGTCCGAATGGCATAGCAATATAGCAGTATATACCAGTTGGAGTCTTGAAGGCTGTATCCTCTTGATCGGATGGTTCCATTTGAATTTGTTGAAATCCAGATGAAGCATCCATAAAAGTTAACAGTTCATGACCCGCAGTTGCATCCACCATGGAGTCAATGTGGGGTAATGGGAAAGGATCCTTGGGACATGCCTTATTTAAATCGGTGAAATTGACACATACCCTCCACTTTCCTTTTTTCTTTTGAACAACAACCACATTGGCCAACCATCTTGGATACTTGACCTCTCTAATCATACCTGCTCGGAGTAACTTCTCTACCTCCTCCTGGATAATGGCATTTCTTTCTGGTGCAAATTTCCTTCTCCTTTGATGGATTGATTTGAAGGACCTATCAATGCCAAGTTTGTGAGTGATTATATCTTTAGGTATACCTGTCATGTCTTCGTGTTTCCATGCAAAGGTAGTCTTTCTTCTTTTGAGGAAGGATATGAGGTCTTCCTTTATTTCGCCAAGGATCCCTGATCCTATATAAACTTTAGATTCAGGATCATCAGGATCCATAAGGATTTCTACTACATCCTGTTCTCTTGCCTCCAAGACATCCCTTGGAGGACACTTTGATTGCTATTGCTCCCTAGACTTCGATGCTGGTTTCATTGATGAGGTGTAGCAGTTTTTAGCCTCCTGTTGATCACTATCAATCTTCACTATTCCCCAAGGACTAGGAAGCTTCACACATTGATGATAAGTGGATGGGACTGCCTTCATGTCATGTATCCAAGGCCTGTCAAGGATAACATTACAACAAGATAAACAGTCAATAACACAAAACTTTTGGTAAGAATGTAGGCCTTCGATATAGATTGGGAGTTTAATGTCCCCCAGAGTATTCTTAGTCTCGCCACTGAATCCCACGAGCACAGAGGATCTTGGTATGATATCGGATTCAGGAATGTTCATCTTCTTGAGAACATCAAGCTGGATAATGTTCACAGAGCTTCCTCCATCTATAAGGATCCTGCGAACAAAATGGTTAGAAATAAAAAGAGTGATAATCAAACCATCATGATGAGGATCCTGAATGTCAACACGATCATCCTCATCAAAAGTTATAACTTTTCCTTCGGAGATACTGGATGTTCGAATGGGTCTATCTCCATTATCCATCTTGGTTTCCTTCGCGTGTCTTTTAGCCGCAGAGAAGGATGTTCCACAAATGTCTGATCCTCCCGAAATAAATTTTATAACTTGTGCATCTGCTGGAGGGGCTGGAGCTTTCTCTGGGATTCTTTCAGGATCCTGAGTCCTTGACTTCTTTCTCCCCAATAATTCTTTCAAGTGCCCCTTGCTCAACAAGTATCCAATTTCTTTTCTCAATGCGATGCATTCTTCTGTGAGATGCCCAAAATCTTCATGGTATGCACACCACTTTGACTTATCTTTAGTTGCAGCTGGTCTATCATTTTTTCTGGGCCATCTAGCTTTATCACCTAGATTCTGCATCGCAAGGATTAGTTCATTGTTATCAACAGAAAAACAATATTCAGAGATTGGAGGATAATCCTCATCATCCTCTTCTTGTTCAACAGCATGCACATTCTGGTTATCAGATTTATTATAAGATCTGAACTTGTTGTTCTTGAATGAGGATCCTTGCTTCTCTTGCTTTGAGGATCCTGCTAACCTCTCCTGGATCCTTTTGTCATCCTCTAGCCGGATGAACCTAAGGGCCCGGGTTCTTACCTCATCTAGATTCCTGCATGGTGTCATAACAAGATCATCATAGAATAACGAATCCCTAAGCAGTCCCATTTTAAAGGCTTCAACAGTCGTAGCTATGTCCAGGTTAGGAATATCTAAGGATTCTTTACTAAATTTAGTGATATAATCCCTTAATGATTCATTATGACCTTGGGTTATCCTATACAAATCACTAGTTAAACGCTCAAATTTTCTACTGCAAGAAAACTGGTTATTAAATAGGTTAACTAGGTTAGCAAACGAGGTAATAGAGTAAGGAGGAAGACTTAGCAGCCATTTAAGAGCCGATCCAGTAAGAGTGGATCCAAATCCCTTGCACAGACATGCTTCCTTTAACTTTTCTGGGATGGGATTGATCTCCATCCTTTCCCTGTACTGAGCTATGTCTTCCTCAGGATCCGTTGAACCATCATACAACTTCATGGTAGGCACATGGAACCTCTTGGGTATCTCAGCATCACAGATTGGTGGTGCAAAACGAGATATCCTGTGGCTCCCATCTGCAATCTCTGGGATAGGCTTGACCACTCCTGGGACACTTGATATCATGTCCTTTAACTTTTGCAATTCTCTGGCCATGGCATGATTGATACCTGTATCCTGCATAAGGCCATGGTTAGTAGTATAAGAATTATTAAAAGTGTTACCTCCCATTGGATTCGAATTAGGAAGGGTGGATGTTAATCCATATTGTTGGGGCTCTGGAATGACCGATGGACCAGTAGAAGCAATGGTTTGCATTGGAATGAAATCTCCCTGATGGATGTCGGAACTTCCCGATTGCAAACTCCTTAAGGATCCCGGAATCTGGAAGGATCCTTGAAACTGAGAGTATCCTTGGACCTGGGAGGATCCTGGAATATAGGAGGATCCTTGACCCTGGGAGGATCCTTGAACATAGGAGGATCCCTAAACCTGGGAGGATCCTTGAACATAGGAGGATCCCTGAACATGGGAGGATCCTTGAAACTGGGAGGATCCTTGAAACTGGGAGGATCCTTGAAACGGCCAGTACCCTTGAATCTGCTGCGCTCCCGAGTATCCTCCTGAGTTTGCAAAGGATCCTATATGCTGAGGATGGGATCCTGATGGTTGAAAGCGTAACCCTGAAGCCTGAGTCATTGCTGATGACCCGTAATGCACTCCTTTTGGTCCTCCCACATATTGAACGTCTGGAACCACTGAAGGCTGAGAAGTTATAACCGGAGTATCAAAATTCAAAGATCTGGGGAATGATCCTCTGCCGATCTCTTCTGTTTCTTGATGTCTCCAATTTCTCTAAGGATCCTTTCATTGGTCTTGTCCTGCTGCTGGATATGCTCCTTCATCTGCAAAATCAGAGTAAACAAGTCACTAGTAGCAGGAGTATAAGAAGCAGAAGAAGTTGGAGGTTTTGAGAAAATGGGAGTTGGTTTCTTCTCGGCATTTTTCTGAGGTCCAGAAGGTGGTGGAGGCAAAGGTGGAATGCCCTGGGATGAATTGACTGCAGACATCGCACTGGAGGTATTCTTTGGTGATGAAGCCATCTGCTCGTATGCAATGAACCGGAATGATCACAAAGATGAGAATTTCTTAGAAATGAAGCACCAATTGCCCCACGGTGGGCGCCAAACTGTTTTGGTCAAAAAATCAGACGAGGATAATCTAACCAAACTCTCTGTTACGGGGTATGATGCTTGAATTGGTTTATAGCAATAAGGATCACTATGAAATATAAATAACGAGTGACACAAGGTTTATCCGGCACAAAAAACCCCGGGTGATGGAAACTACCGATCACTAACTCAAATTAAACAAGTAATGTGTTACAACTTCGGATGATAGCGAGCTAAATACAAGGATCACTATATTGTAATGTGTAAAAAGTGTACGAAATTGCTAAGTGAATGAACGAGAGCTGGTGTGAGCGGTTGTAAGAGTGTGTGTAGCCGAAAATAGCAAAAGTGTTGTCTAATTAGCTCGCTACCCCTTTTAAATCTAGTAAAAAATCTAAATAACAAACTATCCGCAATTCATGCCTTCTCCCCACGACCTCCATAGCGTTCACCATGGTCAAGCACGTGCGGCATAGATGCGGAATATTCTGCAGGAACGTTACCAAGACTAAGTCCAAGCTGGTACTCCTGCAAAACAATACCGAATTCAAAGTGAACAATCATTAGTATAAGGATCCTTAGGATGATCCATGATCCTGATCCTGTAGCACTTCTGAGGATCACTAACTGATACTGAAGTAAGGATCAACAAATAGGATAATAATTGAGGATCACAGGTCATTAAGAAATCCTCCCCTAACATTTATGTAATAAAATTGTATTTTAATTAAAATATGGAGGTGATAAAAATTCATAGTAAAAAGAGCGTTAAATATTAATACGTGAAAAGGATGATTAAGTTGAAATATTATTGTTATAATAACAAGATAATTATGATAGAAATAACAAATAGAAAAAAAAAACTAGTTAAAATGCTTAAATATGTAATTTTTGAAGTTTTAGTATAAGTAAGGGTAAAATGGTCATTACATAATTTATTTTTAATAAAATAAATCAAAATGGGTAAATTTGCAATTCTTTTAATTAAGGAAGGATAAATATGCAATTTTAGTTTGAGATTGGGTAAATATGTAATTAAGATGATTTATAAGGGAAAATATGCAAAACAGCCTGCAAGACGAAATAAGTTATAGTCCATTAGGACACTAGTCGAAAATGTATTGATATTAGGACCAATTTTATACCCTCATCATTTATTCAACTTTTCTCAATATGTGCCTTTGTGTAGTGGTGCACAAATTGGGTTTTCTGAATACCCGGTTCTGGGTGTGGAACCGGGTTCAGGTACGATCGGGTTCTACAAAATCGGGTATTGACAATACCCGAGTCGGGTCCGGGTTTTATACAAAAAATGTATACCCTATATACCCGGGTTTGGGTAGGGTTCGGATCGGGTTTTCTAATACCTGGGTATTATAATACCCTATTTTCGGGTTCGGGTAGGGTCGGGTATGGATCGGATTGGCTTCGGGTATGCCTCAGGTATTCATTTTTTTTCAGATAAATCATAGAAATATAAAATGCAAAACCTTTTTATTTCATAAAACATAGAAATACATATACCTAAATAATCATTGAACCGGATCGAATAAGATGATGAACATAGATAGCTTCGAATAACTTGATTGTCTTCGTTTATTGTTCATCATCAAAGACCTCTTTTATAGGGTATAGTGATACAATGTAAACCAAACAAATGATCATAATACATTTTCTAATAGCTATATAGCCGTTACCAAGGTACAAAACTCGAAAAACACAAAAAAAAAAACGAAAAAACCTGAACAGGGTATTGGGAAACCCGGACCAGGTATTAAAAAAACCTGGTTCCGGGTTCGGGTTGAAACCGGGTACTCGTAAAACCCGGGTTGAAAACGGGTATAAAAAAACCCGGTTCCGGGTTCGGATTTTATAACAGAAATGCATATCCAACCCCTACCCTATGAGTAGGGTCGGGTTTCGGGTTTTATTTTCGGGTCCGGGTTCGGGTTGTTTTGTGAACCACTACCTTTGTGGTTCATCAAAGCTATGGGGTAGTGGTGCACAAATCAGGTTTTCTGAATACCCGGTTTCGAGTATGGAACCGGGTTCGGGTATGATTGGGTTCTACAAAATCGGGTATTGGCAATACCCGGGTCGGGTTCGGGTCCGGGTTTTATATAAAAAATGTATACCCTATATACCCGGGTTCGGGTAGGGTTCGGGTCGGGTTTTCTAATACCCGGGTATTATAATACCCTATTTTCGGGTTCGGGTAAGGTCGGGTTGGGTTGGGTTCGGGTTTGGTTCGGGTATGCCACGGGTATTTATTTTTTTGGATAAATCATAGAAATATAAAATGCAAAACCTTACCATATCGAATAAGATGATGAACATAGATAGCTTCGAATAACTTGATCGTCTTCGTTTATTGTTCATCATCAAAGACCCCTTTTATAGGGTATAAAGATACAATGTAAACCAAACAAATGATCATAATACACTTTCTAACGGCTATATAGTCGTTACCAAGGTACAAAACTCGAAAAAACACAAAAAAACGAAAAAACCTGAACAAGGTATTGGGAAACCTGGACCGGGTATTGAAAAAACCCGGTTCCGGGTTCGGGTTGAAACCGGGTACTCGTAAAACCCGGGTTGAAAACGGGTATAAAAAAACCCGTTTCGGGTTCGGGTTTTATAACAGAAATGCATACCCAACCCCTACCCTATGGGTAGGGTCGGGTTCGGGTATAAAAAACGCGGGTTTTATAATACCCGGTTCCGGGTTTTATTTTCGGGTCCAGGTTCGGGGTTTTTGTGCACCACTACTATGGGGCGATGGTTTGGGCCTTCTAGAGCTAAAATTGACTGGGCCAGAAGTGTATATAATGGACTTTACAAACAATATAACCAAACGTATTTCACTAAATGTTACACAAGTCGAACATTTTTTTCTTTAATTTTGTGTTTTTAGTAAATATTCTTGTATTGTTTGTAAATGTGGTTTGGTTCATATCCAATATGGTTCGGTTTTTTCGAGTTTCATTATTGTCAACTCTTCTTTATTTGGTAGGGGTCGACAATAATAAATTTAAAGAATTTATGGTTTAAATCTATAACTCTAAACTAAGAACTGCAGTTGTAGGCCAATCACATTTAGTCCAAACAAATAGTTAAAAAAAATTATTGTTGATAGTATTGTTAGAGATGGATTTTCTATAACTAAGGATCACGGATCCACAAGTGCAGCTAGGATCACGGATCCTCAATTCTGTTTGAATTAAGGATCTTCAGAAGACGTTGCAGATTTAAGGATCCAGGATCCTCATTGTTATCCTAACACTAGCAGTTGTTTCCATTATATTTAAGCTTGTTTTGCAGGAAGGAACGAGTGGGACTTGGTCTTACCGATATTCCTGGGGAATATGCTTTAATATTCTGCACGTGCATGGCTGGAATGACCGTTTTAGAAGTCGTGGGTAGCTTGCACGTTTTGCGGATAGTTTGTTATTTAGATTATTTTCTATTTTTAAAAAGGGGATAACAAGCTTGAATTAGAACAATTAGCAAACACACACACTCTCGCAAGCTTTCTGCAACTCATTGGCAATTACATACATTTTGCACACGAGTGATCCTTGTAACAAGCTTGTTATCATCCCGAGTTGTAACGATCATTTGATTAATTATAGTTGGTGATCGGTAGTTTCCATCACCCGAGGTTTTTTATGCCGGAGATCATCTCTTGATCAAGGGCTTTTTCCTCGTATAAATCCTTGTGTCACTTGTTCATTTCATTTACAAGTTGTTCATACATTTGTTCATTGATTCGAGCATCATACCTCACAAAAGAAGATTTGGTTACATTATCCTAGTCTGGTTTTTGACCAAAACAGTTGGCGCCCACCGTGGGGCAATTGGTGCTTCATTTCTGAAAAATTTTGTTCGTTGTATTCATTTTGGTTCATTAACTTCAACCATATGGCTTCTTCAGTAAAGAACACTTCAAGTTCTATGCCGGCAGTCACCTCTTCACAGGGCATTCCACCTTTGCCTCCACCACCTTTTGGATCCCAGAAGAATGCTGAGAATGCTGCGAAGAAACAAAGCCCCGTTTTCTTAAAACCACCAACTTCTGTTGTTTCTTCTAGTCATTCTAATAGTGATCTTTATTCTTTGATTTTGCAGATGAGGGATTACATGCAGCAGCAAGACAAAACTAATGACAGGATCCTTCGAGAGATTGATGACATCAAGAAATTGAAGAGATCAGCGGGGGATCACTCTCCGTTGGTGCCTAGATCACTGAATTTCGACACTCCAGCTATAACCGCCCTGCAATCTGCAGCTCCGGATATCCAGTACCAGAGTGGACCATTGGGAAGGCGTTATGGATCAACAACTATGAGTCAGGCTTTAGGGTCCCACTTCCAGCCTTCAGGATCCTCTTTTCAGCCTTTAGGATCCTCCTTCCAGCATCAGGGATCCTTCGTTAGCTCAGGAGGATATGTATATGGGGACGCATACGGTTCAAGGATCCTCCCAGGTTCAAGGATCCTCTCAGCTTCAAGGAGGTTCAAGGATCCTCCCAGGTTCAAGGATCCAACATCTTTCAGGATCAAGGATTCTTAAGAAGTGTGCAACCCGGAAGTTCAGATGTCCATCTAGGAGACTTCATTCCAATGCAGACCATTGCTTCTTCTGGTCCTTCAGTCATACCAGAATCCCGTCAATATGGATTCACATCTGGAATTCCAAACTTGAATCCTTCGGGAGGTAACACTTTGAATAATTCTTATAACACTAACCGTGGCTTTGTGCAGGATACAGGTATCAATCAAGCTATGGCTAGGGAATTACAGAAACTGAAGGATATGATATCCAGCGTTCCAGGAGTGGTTAAGCCCATTCCTGAAATTGCAGATGGAAGCCACAGGATATCTCGCTTTGCACCACCCATTTGTGATGCAGAAATCCCAAAGAGGTTTCAAATACCAACCATGAAGCTATATGATGGTTCGACGGATCCAGAAGAACATGTAGCTCAATATAGAGAAAGAATGGAGATCAATCCCATCCCGAAGAGATTAAAAGAAGCATGTTTATGCAAGGGTTTTGGATCCACATTAACAGGATCAGCTCTTAAATGGCTGCTAAGTCTTCCCCCTTACTCTATTACTTCATTTGCTAATCTGGTTAATCTGTTTAATAGCCAATTCTCATGTAGTAGAAAATTTGAACGTTTAACTAATGATCTATATAGGGTAACACAAGGTCAAAATGAATCACTTAGAGATTATATCACTAAGTTTAGTAAAGAATCCTTAGATATTCCTAATCTGGACATTGCTACGGCTGTGGAAGCCTTTAAATGGGTTTACTTAGGGATTCACTGTTCTGTGATGATCTTGTCATTACCCCTTGCAGGAATCTTGATGAAGTAAGAACCAGGGCCCTTAGATTCATCTGACTAGAGGATTATAAAAGGATCCAAGAAAGACTGGCAGGATCCTCGAAGCAAGAAAAGCAAGGATCCTACTTCAGGAACAAAAAGTCCAAGTCTTACAACAAATCTGATAATCAGAGCGTGCATGCAGTCGAACAGGAAGAGGATGATGAAGATTATCCTCCAGTTTCTGAATATTGCTTTTCTGTTGATAACAATGAACTAATCCTTGTAATGCAGAACCTAGGTGAAAAAGCAAGATGGCCCAGAAAAAGTGATAAGCCAGCTGCAACAAAAGACAAATCCAAATGGTGTGCATATCATGAGGATTTCGGGCATCTCACTGAAGAATGTATTGCACTGAGAAAAGAGATTGGTTACTTGTTAAGCAAAGGGCACTTGAAGGAGCTTTTGGGAAGAAAAAAGTCAAGGATCCAGGATCCTGAAAAGGTTCCAGAAAGAGCTCCTGCTCCTCCGGCAGATGCACAAGTTATAAACTTCATATCCGGTGGATCAGACATTTGTGGTACTTCCTTTTTAGCAGCCAAGAGACATTCCATGGAAATCAAGATGGATAATGGGGATAGACCCATCCGAACATCTACTGTTACACAGGAAAAAAATATAACTTTTGATGAGAATGATCGTGTCGACGTTCAGGATCCTCATCATGATGGTCTTGTTATTACCTTATTTATATCTAACCATTTTGTTCACAGGATCTTGATAGATGGAGAAAGCTCAGTAAACATCATTCAGCTTGATGTCCTTAAGAAAATGAACATCCCTGAATCGGATATTGTCCCAAGATCCTCAGTTCTTGTGGGATTCAGTGGAGAAACCAAGAATATATTGGGGGACATTAAGCTTCCCATCTACATAGAAGGACTTCATTCTTATAAAAAAATTTTGTGTTATAGATTGCTTATCCTGTTGCAATGTTATCCTTGGCAGGTCATGGATACATGACATGAAGGCAGTTGCATCTACATATCATCAGTGTGTAAAGCTTCCTAGTCCATGGGGAGTGATAAAGATTGAGAGTGACCAACAAGAAGTAAAGAATTGCTATACCTCATCAATGAAGCCAGCCTCAAGACCAATGGAGCAATAGCAATTAAAGCATCCTCCAAGAGATGTCCTGGAGGCGAGAGAACAAGATATGAAAGATATCCTTATGGATCCTCATGATCCTGAATCCAAAGTCTTCATAGGATCAGGGATCCTCGGCAACATTGAACAGGATTTGGTATCCTTCCTCAAGAGGAGAAAAACTACCTTTGCCTGGAAGCATGAAGACATGACAGGTATCTCTAAAGATATAATTACTCATAAGCTTGGTATTGACAGGTCATTCAAACCCATACATCAAAAGAGGAGAAAGTTTGCACCTGAGAGGAATGCCATTATCCAGGAGGAGGTAGACAAGTTGCTCCGAGCAGGTATGATTAGAGAGGTTAAGTATCCAAGATGGTTAGCCAATGTGGTTGTTGTTCAAAGAAAAACAGAAAGTGGAGGGCATGTGTCGATTTCACTGATTTAAACAAGGCATGTCCCAAGGATCCTTTCCCATTACCCCACATTAACTCCATGGTGGATGCTACCGCGGGTCATGAGTTGTTGACTTTTATGGATGCTTCATCTGGATTTCAACAAATTCAGATGGAACCATCTGATCAAGAGGATACAGCCTTTATGACCCCAACTGGTATCTATTGTTATATTGCTATGCCATTTGGACTAAGGAATGCAGGTGCTACTTATCACAGGCTAGTCAATATGATGTTTAAGGAACAAATAGGACACACTATGGAAGTCTATATAGATGACATGGTGGTTAAGTCCAAGAAAGCTGAGGATCACCTTAGAGACTTGGAGGAAGCATTTGATATCCTTGACAGATTCAATATGAAATTGAATCCTTCAAAGTGTCACTTTGGTGTTAAAGCAGGCAAGTTCCTAGGCTACATGGTAACAAAAAGAGGCATAGAAGCAAGTCCAGAGCAAATCAAGGCAATTGTGAATATCAAATCTCCTGCCAATGCTAAGGATGTGCAAAGATTGACAGGGAGGATCGCAGCCTTGAACAGGTTCATATCAAAGTCATCAAAAAAATGCAAGGAATTCTATGACATTTTGAGAAAGAACAAGAAATTTGAGTGGACTGAAAAGCATGAGAATGCTCTCAAAGCCCTTAAGGATTACCTATCCTCAGCTCCTGCCTTGATGAAACCAGAAAAAAGGGGATATATTATCCTTATATCTAGCGGTATCCTCTAAAGCAGTAAGTGCAATCCTTGTTAAGGATCACGAAGGTACACAACATTCTGTCTATTATGTAAGTAAGAGTTTGCTTGATGCTGAATCCAGGTATTCACATTTAGAAAAACTTATCCTTGCTTTGATTATGGCATCTACTAAACTAAGACATTATTTTGAAACTCATGCCATTATTGTTAAGACTAACTTTCCAATTAAGAATGTTCTCAGGAAACCTAAAATGTCAGGAAGGATGGCTAAATGGGCAGTGAAGCTTAGTGCTTATGATATAAGATATGAACCAAGGACTGCCATTAAATCCCAAGCCTTAGCTGTCTTTGTGGCAGATTTTAGTAATGACTTACAAAGAGAAGCTGAGTTAGAAGTTCAGCAGCTTGAAGAGACTAAGGATCCTTGGATACTCTTCACTGATGGAGCCTCTAATGTCAAAGGAACAGGACTTGGAATACTACTAAAATCGCCACAGGGGGACATAATACCCCACTCAATAGCTTGTGAGTTTCAAACTACTAATAATGAGGCTGAATATGAGGCCTTGATAGCTGGTTTGCAAATTGCCAAGCATATAAGGATCAGGTATCTTGAGGTACATGTAGATTCATTGTTAATTACTAATCACTTTAATGGATTTTATGTTGTTAAAGGTGAACGACTAATCAAATACCTAGAGATAGTCAAGGAATTGGCACTCTCTTTTGTTTCCTTTAGTTTATCGCAGGTACCTAGGGAAGAAAATGCAGAAGCTGATGCATTAGCCAATCTTGGATCATCATTGAAGATCCCAGAGGATATCAAAATTCCTATCATCCATATTTTGGCTCCTGCTATTGAGGATCATATAGCTATGGAAATAGAAGAGGATTCTGCAGTCGTTCCCAGTGATAATGCACAATCTCATTCAGGATCATGGATCCTTCCAATTATGAGATATATAAAACATGGAGAGATTCCTACAGGAGAGAATCCCAGGGCTTTCAAAATCAAGGTATCTCAATTTACAATATTGAATAACATGTTATATAAACGATCTCTTGCATGACCATATCTAAGATGCATTGAGGATCCTGAAGTCCAAGAAGTCCTAAAGGATTTTCATGAAGGAGATTATGGGAACCATACTGGGGGCGGGGCACTTTTCTCAAGGATCCTTAGGACAATATACTATTGGCCTACAATGAAGAAGGATGCTGCGGATTATGCCAAGAAATGTGATCCTTGTCAGAGACATAGTAATATCCTTCACCAACCAGCAGAGCTCCTGCATCCTATATCCTCTTCTTGGCCATTCATGAGATGGGGAATGGATATAGTTGGTAAACATCCCAAAGCACCAGGAGGAAAAGTGTTCATGCTTGCCATGACTGATTACTTCTCCAAGTGGATAGAGGCTGAAGCCTTTGCTCAAGTCAGAGAAAAAGAAGTGATATCCTTTATTAAAAGAAATATTATTACTAGATTTGGTATCCCTTCTAAAATTGTTTGTGATAATGGATCCCAATTTATTGGGAGTAGAACTACTAACTTTTGTGACAGCTGGGGGATTAAGATAATAACATCAACACCAGTCCACCCACAAGCTAATGGTCAAGCAGAATCATCCAACAAGATCATCATCAACAATTTGAAGAAGAAGCTTGGATCCAAGAAAGGAAAATGGGCAGAAGAGTTACCTTATGTGCTATGGGCTGATAGAACAACTCCCAAGAATGCTACTGGCCAAACTCCATTTTCTTTAGTGTTTGGAGCAGAATCAGTGATCCCTACAGAGATGGTGGTTCCTACTGCAAGAACAAGCATCCGTGATCCTGAAGGAAATGTTGAAAACTTGGTTCAAGACTTGGATACCATAGAAGAACTCAGGGATTTGGCAAGGATAAGAATGGCTAGTTATCAACAAAGGATGGCTGGAGCTTATAACAAGAATGTCAGGATCAGGAAGTTTCAAGTTGGCGATATGGTGTTGAGGAAAGCATTCCAAAATACCACCAATCCTGCTGATGGCAAGTTAGCACCTAAGTGGGAAGGTCCCTATCTTATTGAAGCTGAGGCAGGAAAAGGGGCATATCGATTATTAACAATGGAAGGAGATTTGCTACCAAGAGCTTGGAATGTTGTCCACTTAAAGAGATATTTCATGTAATAAGGATCCAGGATCCTAGTCTATTTTCGTGTCCGATGTTCATGAAGGATCCTTAGAGGATAAATGATCCTCATTCTGGTAACGATCTAACCTCAATTTATCCACTTCTTTAATTAACTTATATACAAGGAGAAGGATCCTGGATCCTTTATCCTTCTTTCACTTAGTTATGAGTTTTGCAGAAGGTTGACGTATCCTTAACAAAGGATCGATTATCCACAGAAGTCTCCTAAGTTTTATGGGCTTGTCCCCAATATTTGGGCTTGTCCCCAGTTTTTTGGGCCTGTCCCCAGTTTCGCCAGTAGCGCACGATGATCCTGGTGCAGTTTAAGGCAATGAGACCAGTACCCGCTTTAGGGGCTGACAATTTCATTATACTGGCTGTATTCAGGATCCTACGTATAATGGTAGACGTACCATACATCTGTTCCTAAGGTTTCTAACATTTTCACGTTAGCTAAGGTTTTGGCATTTTCATGTCACTAAATTTGGATAGTCGCCAGTGAGGGCCATACTCCAGTTTACACAAGATCCTTTGGGCTTGTCCCCAGTTTTTTGGGCTTGTCCCCAGTTTTTTGGGCTTGTCCCCAGATTGTTGGGCTTATCCCCAGTTGCTAACTCTTCTCTTATATTGGCTTAGTCACAAGTTATGTTCCATTTCAGGTTTTTGAAGCTAAACAACTAAGGATCCTTGATCCTAACCATTTAACAAGGTTTGTCTTTTTGTTATCCTGATTGTAAGTGTTGAAGGTTTAGGATCCTAACTTGGATTCTCAGGTATGATCCTTAATCACCTTAATTTTATTCTTTATCTATTTAAGTGACCCTTATTCTTTGACAACAGGAATACATGATCTTTAAATTACATTACCTTTTTTAAATTTATTGATTATAGGATATTTGATCCTTGATCATATCCTAATCTTTTTGACGTAATCTACTAAAGTTTTGTTCTGAACTTATGAATTCAAACAAAGTGTATTATAACAATTGAAAGGTAAAGTATTCACAAAAATAACAACACATGATAAGCCAAAAGATTAAACTTTTATTTATTTAGCAAAAGGTTAACCCTCTAAAGGTTGTCAAAATCACCTACCCCAAGCATCTACCAGCAATCCGTGGCTCGTCCGCTGGGGTAGGTAAAGGGTGTCCATGATAATAAGTTCTAAATAAGTGCTGGAATAGAAAGACGGCAGGATCACAATGGCTTCATCCCCCAAACAGAGGATCCCTCCACCATTTGTTATCCTACCTATTGTCTGAAGGATCAGTGATCCTTAAACCTAAGAACTATTGTTTAGAGTTATTACAGACCAGCATTGTTTATCATCAAAACATAAACAAACAAAAAAAACTACCAAACCATAAAAAAATGGGCTCCGACCGCGTCTAGATAAATCCATCATCGCCCATTGTTGCAGCCTACAGCTTCGCTGCATCACCATCACCCCCAGCCTCTGTATCCTCAGCCTGATCCTTCACCCTGCTGCCACTGGCTTCAATCATCAGGACCTCTCCAGCCTCCTCTTCATCATCCAACTCAGCCAGCTTGGCCTTCCAACCTTCCTGGTCCCAGGTGGTCCTGTCAAAGCTAGGATCCTCAGCTTCCTTTGCCATTTACAATTTAATTTTGAGCATAGCAATTGTGGCAGAAAGCTTAGCACCCTCTATCACTTCAGCCTTCTCCTGATCAGCAGTGATGTGGGCCATGACCAGCTGCTTTTTCACCAAATTGAGCTCCTTCTCGAGGGAAGAGATGGTCTGATCCTTAGCCAGGTACAGCTTTTGGAAGTCCAGCTCCTTTTGCTCAGCCTCTTCAGCATAGGAATCCATAAGCATTTGGATCTCAGCAAATTTCTGTAAAAGAATAACACGCATCAGGATCCATTATCCTCAATACGGGTAGAACAGATTTAAGGATCAAGGATCCTTACCTCAGAGACGTATTCCTCAAACTGATGCTGGAAGAGAGGTAGGCCTTCAAGAGTGTCAGCGGTTTTCCTCTTCTTTGCACCCTTGCCTTTGGTGCTGACAGCCTTAAGGACTGGGATGCTGGGACTAGCAGCAAGTCATTTCTTGCCGGACCTGGAGGAGGCAAATGCGTCAAGATCACTGACGCTGAAGCGGGAGGCTGACTTTGAAGACTTTCCGGCACCTACAAAGGACAAATAATAGATAAGTATCCTTATTCTATATATATTTAAATGTTTAAATATACATAAATGAGAATACTTACTTGACATGGTGACTGAACCAGAGGACACTTTTTGTGAATCCTTTGTTTTGGGCTGGAACGTTCTAACAGTTGGATCAAGGCTCCAAAAGGCAGCGATCCTTTCTTTTGTTGCAGGTGACTGAATGAGATGAGAAACTGAGATAGCTGCACAAAAAGACAGAAAAGGATCAGTTATCCTTAAAAGAGACAGAGTTATCCTATGATCCTTCTATAAGGATCCTATATCCTACCATGGGTGGTCCACTTTTTGGGGAGATCTTTCCCGTCTGGAATAGAATCCCTCCTAACAAGGAAGAAACGGTTTTTCCAGTGGGTATCATTCTTTGTGGTCTTAAGGATTGGATGAGGATCACCAGGCTTATGTTTGAACAGGAAACGGTGTGAACCATGGCTCACAAGATTGTACAACTCAGCCAGCTCAGACATTTCTATCTCTATACCCTCTTGCTCAATAATATTTTCTAAGGTGTACAGTACCCTCCACATCATCGGCATGGCCTGAATATAACACATGCCGGTGAGTGCAAAGAAAGATTGGGTGAAAGTGGGGAAAGGGTATGAGAATCCTATCAAGAAGGGAGTGGCCGGAAAAGCAACCCAAGTGTCAAAAACACAGTCACTCTTCAGGGAAGGATCAAAAGGTCTGAAAACAGCATCCGCCGGGAAGCAATGGCGGATCCGATCGATCTCCGGGTCGGTGAAGCGACAGAGCTCAGATGAAGGATTTTTTACAATCCCTTGGCTTTTCAGGGGACTATCCTTCTAGTGATCCTTGGCAGGGGAGGATCGTAGCTTCATTGTAATCTTAAGATTTTGATGAAACGGAAATTCAGAATAAGCAAATGAAGAGAGAAGGAGAAGAGAGATATCTGTTCCGATCTTTGAATGAGGATTTAAAAGGAAGTATCGCTCGAATTTAAATGCAAATTGATCCTTATCTCTAACCTATATATAATGATGATTCTGCAGGTTGTCACTTCGCTGACGCAAGATGTGTAACGGCTAGTCCTGCTCTAACGGCTATATTTACGTTATTCAGTTCGTTGCAGATAAGATCAAAAATATGACTCATTAAGTTGTATTTTATTCCTCATATTTTGGGGGCAATTGTTAGGGATAGATTTTCTATAACTAAGGATCACGGATCCACAAGTGCAGCCAGGATCACGGATCCTCAATTCTGTTTGAATTAAGGATCCTCAGAAGACGTTGCAGATTTAAGGATCCATGATCCTCATTGTTATCCTAACACTAACGGTTGTTTCCATTATATTTAAGCTTGTTTTGCAGGAAGGAACAAGTGGGACTTGGTCTTACCGATATTCCTGGGGAATATGCTTTAATATTCTGCACGTGCATGGCTGGAATGACCGTTTTAGAAGTCGTGGGTAGCTTGCACATTTGGCGGATAGTTTGTTATTTAGATTATTTTCTATTTTTAAAAAGGGGATAACAAGCTTGAATTAGAACAATTAGTAAACACACACTCTCGCAAGCTTTCTGCAACTCATTGGCAATTACATACATTTTGCACACTAGTGATCCTTGTAACAAGCTTGTTATCATCCTGAGTTGTAACGATCATTAGATTAATTATAGTTGGTGATCGGTAGTTTCCATCACCCGGGGTTTTTTATGCCGGAGATCATCTCTTGATCAAAGGCTTTTTCCTCGTATAAATCCTTGTGTCACTTGTTCATTTCATTTACAAGTTGTTCATACATTTGTTCATTGATTCGAGCATCATAACTCACCAAAGAAGATTTGGTTACATTATTCTAGTCTAATTTTTGACCAAAACAAGTATAACATTCATAAAGAAGCAATAAATGCTAACTAAAAAAATAGTTAATCCTAAATCAACAATCTTAGAGAAGTGAGCTAAAAACATATTTTTTTTTTTAGTAATTTTAGTGTTATCAGTGTATTTTGGTGGTATTGGATTAATTTATCGACTAAGTTAGTCTTATTAAATATTAAACGAGCTAGAAGATACGGGAGTGTAGACTCATTTTAATCTAATAAGGGTTGGTTTTGATTTTCAATCTAATAATGTTTGGTTTTGATTTTCAGTTAAAATATAAATATATGTTTGGGCCTTTATTAAATGTTTGGATATATTTGAGTTAATTGGGCTTAATAATTAACTATGAAGATATTTAATCTGTTGGGCTATGTTAGCATTGGGTCTATGTTTTAACTTAGTCAGATGATGGATATGTTTGATTGACCGATCCAAACAAAATGTTTTTATGGGAATAAAACCTAAGAACTGGTCGAACAAAATACAACGTACGGTCACATCTTCTTTCACAAAAACAAATTCGTTCTTGTCGATTGTTTAGTCTAATCAGATTGAATCTTTGACAGTCAGGGGCGGATATAGCTTTAAGAGGGGTAGCCCCCGCTACCCCTTCACGCTCCGACGGTAGTGTAAATTTTGGAAAAAAAAATTGACCTTTTTTTTTATTTCGTTACCCATTTTTTTTAAACGTTACCCCTACAAGTATTTTCTTGATCCGCCACTGTTGACAATACGATCCAAAGTTTTAATTTGATAGTGTTATGACGATTCTAATAAATAGGAGAATTAAGAACTTTGATAAATCACAACAAAACAACCATACGACGATAACAACCATCAATTACCAATAGCGGAATGTAGGTGGAAACGTCGTGGATTGTATCTTAGGTGTCTTCAGCTTGTTGTATGAAAACCTAAACGATGGTTCGTGCATGGCTTTCTCGATGATTCATTCTTCATATGCTCAAAGATGAAATATTTAGGTAGTGTTTGGTATGCAGGAATGAGAGGCGGAATGGAATGGATTATTACGAGGGAATGAAGAAAAGGGTGTTTGGTTGGTCAATGGAATGGAATCGCCCATTCCATAAGGCATTCCATTCCCCCAAAATCATTCCATCCACTCCCTATGTTTTTTTTCCATTCCATCCCATCTAGCACCATTCATCATCAACAATTCAACACCACAACCCACCATCTTCGCCACCACCCACCACCACCACCACCATATTACCGACAACCACCACCACCACTGCCACCCACCTGCCATCGTTGCCACCCATCGCCGCCACCAACCACCATCACCGCCAACGCCAGTCGCCGCCACCACCCACCATCCACCATCGCTGCCACCCACCACTGCCCCCGCCACCCACAATCACTACCATCGACCACCACCACTCACCGCTGATTTTATTCGTTCATTTTTCTTGCCTACCAAACAATACACAATAATAATTCATTACATTTCCACACGGTAACCAAACAAGACATGGAATGGTAATGATGCATTGCATTCCCTTGTCCATTCCATTACCTCGTCCATTCCATTCCCTCGTCTATTCCATTACCCCGTACCAAACAGACCCTTATTTTGCCACATGATTATTTCTTTTAATGAAATTTCATCTTTATTAAAACTTTCAACTAATAAAAAGAAAGCGATCATTGATTTGAGCTTAAAGTTTAGTTTTTTCGTTTCATTTGAAAGAAATATATTATTTTTTAGTTCGTTTTAGTTATTGGATTTTGAATCAAATGTTTAAAATTTCAAAACCTTATGAAAAGCGACCTAAATTATAAATTTATAATTAAAAAAAAAAAGTGTTCTCTACACCAAGGAGCAAACAAGTTTGCGTGAATAAAGGGTCTCTACTCTAATCTCAACTAAACGCCTGCGTCAACATATCGGTGTTGGTTTCATTGCTCTTTGGGTTGTTCTTAATGTTGTTGTAGTGCCAGTTGAATGCGGTCTGGGCGGTATTTATTTCACGCCACTTTGACGAGAGACTATTGTTTCTCCTATAGAACTCTCGTTCCAACGTTGTGTGATAAAAAGCATGTTTAGTCGATTCCAAAATTCGTCACCGTGTTGATTGGTACCTATCTTAAAATAAATATATTATTTATATCAAGATAGAAAAACTACATAATTTTTAACCATACATAATTTTTTAACAATAAATATAAAATAAAATATACCTAAAACTGAGTTATCCGAAATATAAAGCCAAGCGTTGGTTAACACCACTTCTTCCTCCTTTGTCCATGGAATAACGACTCGTTTCTCTTTGGTTTTTTTCTCCATGTCGGTTTTCTTCCTTTGGTTTCTTTTTTTTTTTTTTTCTGTGTGGAGGATTCAGTGATATTTTGAGGTTGCATTTCGAGTACGGATTTGGGTGTAGGGGGCGTTTAGGATAGAGGAACGAGTGGTTGTTGAAGGAGGTTATGGATTTGTGGCGGAAAATACATTGGGTAGTTCGCAAGAAGATGCGCATAAGCGGATATGTCGGCTAAGTTACCCCAAACTTGTAGAGGGGGCAGTTTTGAGGCGAAGTAATATTCATTATTTCGCCTACACCATATGGGTTGTTCGAATCGAAAGAATGGTTGTGGGGATGCAATTTTTTTTAATAAAACTTGAGAGATTTTATAAATTTTGGAGTGGGTAGAAGAGTATTTGGTAAAAAAATGGTGGAATTGGTTGGATTTTAAATAGGGTAAGATATTTTATTTTTTAAATTTAAAAACTTTTTTTAAAAGATCTGTTGGGGTCCAAAGGCTATATGCGTAGACCAATCCAAATTCGCCACATCGATGCTCATTGCCCCTCCACGCTGTTGAACCCACGCCGCCCTAAATGCTAGTCATGGGCATAAAAGAATGTATTACTGAATGTTCACGAACTCAATTGACGAAAACATTGCATTTATTTGTGTTCATTCATTTAATTGATTGAATAAAATTCTTTGTTCATGTTCATGAATTTATAAAATGAACGAATTGAAACGAACTTCTCGCTGAACGATTCACGAACAATTGCTAAACGTTTGATTCGTTTATAGTCGTACTAATCTAACATCACATCGATTCAAATAATGAAGAAGATGATTAACTTAAAGGATGAGTGGTTAGCAATGAAAGTGGAGTAGTTGAACACAAATGAGCCGCGATGACAACTGAATCCTCCAGTGTCGACGATAAACTATCAATCATCCGGTAGATTTGTGTACATTGGCTTCAAGAGCCCCGAGGGGTATTTTTGCATGCAAATCGTAACACAAATATATTATGACCCTCCTATTAAAAGTTTGTGGTTCAATTACTGATAGTTTGACGATTGTTTGAGAATGGACGGTGATCGAAATGCTACCACACCAATAGGATATTCTTCGTGTAGAGCGTGGGATACCCACTTGTTATACATAAACCTAATTATATTTGTATATAAAAACAGAATAACTAAATAATTAATAAATATTATTAAACAAAGCAAGCCCGAACCAATGTTGAGTTTGAAAGATTATGACAAGTCGAGCCCGAGCTCTCCTAAGCTAAACAAGTTGAGTTCAAACTCAATTAAACTCTTTTACACCTTATGTAGAATCCTATGAACACACACTCCCTAATTCTACATCACTTAAAACTTTCCTAAATATCCATAGTGACATTTGAACCCTCACCATTTAGTTAAAAAAGGATTCACCAAAACCATTGGACTAAAGACTTCTTGTTATTAGCAGTTAAATCAAATAATTGTATTGTATTAGAAGTTGTGATTAGGGTTACATTAGATGTGTTTTATATAGACCACAGTGTTACACTTCTAACCCTATACTAACACATTATTATATTTTGTCTAATACTCCCCCCGCAAACTAAGCACGAGAGTGACTTTGTTTGAAAACTAAAAACATAAAACAGAAAGATAGTTGGTCTTCATTCTTCTCCTCCTTGCTTTCACATTGTTCTCCGGCAACACTTTTGTGTAGTTTTTTTTCTCCAACCGACAATTTTAACAGGGATTTGTTTCCCCTTGTCGATCTTCTCCCCTATCAAGACCTCTTTGCTTTGTTTTGTGATGTGTCAGTCGCTAGAAAAAAGGCCACTGTTGTAATGTGGTTGTGACGACTTAAGGTTTTGATTATTGCGGGTTATTTCTTCAACCCTAAGTGCTGGGAGGTATGGTTCACAGCAGCAACGACTGCTTGTTTGTATCAGGGGCGACTGACGGAGCTAGGGTTTCATGGTGATGACGTCGGCAACGGCTAGGGTTAGGGTTAGTGGCTAGGGTTCTGGTTGTTGTGGCAGTGGTGGGTGTCGGCTTTAGTGTAAAACGATGGTATTTATGGTGGCGGCTAGGGTTTCACCATGGGTGGAAGCAATTACGGTGATGTTGGTGTTGTGATAGTTAAGGATGGAAGAAGGGTAGAAGAGGAAGACCGTGTGCAAGTTTTGTGGTGGTGGTAGGGCGGCTGCGGTGGCCCGCCTCCTGTCTGGTGGTTGTACTCCAAAGCTTTGATACCAAGTTAAATCAAAGAATTGTATTGTATTAGAAGTTGTGATTAGGGTTACATTAGATGTGGTTTATTTAGACCACAATGTTACACTTCTAACCCTATACTGACACATTATTATATTTTGTCTAATATCATAATTTGTCACACCCCAACCGATGGCGGAAACATCGGAGTGAGACGAACGAGATTGCTCAAAGACTTCATAACATTATGTAACAATGGTTTAATCCAAAACCGATTTCGTTTCATAATAAAAATTATCAAGTACATCATGGAAATTCAAATTACAACATAGAAATGACAAAATACGACAAGTTCAACAAAAATGAGATAACAATTCTAGTAATTTAAAGATGCGCTTCTAGTGTCGTCCCTACTAGATTTCATCATAATCAACCCCATCAACCTCCAACATGTTAAAAAGTATAGTTAAACACAAAAAACATTGGCGAGTACACAAGTTTCAGTATATAGCATAAGTATAAAAAACGTTTAAAATGAATCCACATGGCAACCTAAGTTATCAAGAATGAAATTTAACATGACTTCTCGTTCATGGGTGGTGCGTTACTCCTATAGCGCTATACATGTTAAATGGAGACACGAAGTTAATGACTATTGTATCACATAAGAATCACCCACGAATATGAATCAAGTATAACGAGTAAGTATGCATGTATATTGGATTGTTTTGTGCATTGCATAAAGTATAATGTGTTGTGATTTGATAAGGTTAACATATTGCACCCAAAAAGTGTAAAGCGAAAATGGGTCAAATGTACTCACAGTTTTGCAAAGCTTCCTTTGAAATCCCGTGAAGAGTTGTAGGTTTGATAATGGAACACCGAGTCACCCTACAAGGGTAAACGAAGGTGCGTAAGTTAACGGATTTGGAATAGAAGATTCGGATTAGGAATTTAAAGTAATTAAAAGTATGTATACGAAATTAATATCTAAGTCTAAGAGCTTGTTTATGACACTATAGTAAGTGGTTTCATGGGTCCCAAATTGCCCATTAGAATCGTAACAAGTATCTTAGGACTTTAGATATATTAGCCTAGGTTTATGATGAATAATCATAACTTGATTACCATCACAAATTCAACCATGTTTTATATAGTTATATATATATATATATATATAGGGTGAGGTTCCTGTAAAAAGGACCTTTTTCGTGAGAAGTGTGAGAAGGCATAGAATTTGATATGTAGGCATCATGTTTTGAACTTAGGCATGATGTTTTGGGTTGTTTTAGTAAAAAAAACACCAAATATAACAATTTAAAACACAATGCAACGTATTATGGGCGTGAAATTTAAAACACATTATTTAACACTTAAAACACACCACTTAACGTTCTTGGCATGGTGTTTTAAGTTTTAACCCTAGAATTCATTGCATTGTGTTTTAAATTGTTATGTTTGGTGTTTTTCTTGCCAAAATAACCCAAAACATTATGCCTAAGTCCAAAACAAGATGTGTACATATGAATCTTTATGCCTTCTCACACTTCTCACGAAAAGTGTCCTTTTTACAGGATCCTAAGACTATATATATATATATATATATATATATATATAAGGTAATAATATAACCTAAACTATGTCGAATCAAAGAATGTCATGTAATATCATGTATCGTCAAGCATGGAGGTTGAAACCTTATTATATGATTCACCACTACACACACCATCATGTAGATGGTGGGAGGGTCATGAATAACAAGAAAGTAAATGTAATCTAACAAGGCTCAAGTGACCAAGTACACTACAACCCAAGGTGTGCCAACACGACATGGAAAGAATGAACTAAGTGTCGGAGGCTAGACGGGGCTAAGGTACTTTGATTCTTGCAAGTCTCAAGAGTGTTCATACACAAGTTAGGAACGAAGGAGTGGAACTTAGTTTGGAAAGCCAAAGCTTCCATTTGTTCACACTTCACAAGTCACAAGTTCATCATATGGAAGATGATGACTTGTGCTTGTTTTCATCATTCAACTAACATGTATAAACAGAAATAAATAGGTGTTTGAACCTAAAACTTTGATTGAAATCCCCTAAATACAAACACACAACCATAGACTAAGTTGTGAGCTTGGTGGGAACAAGATTCCACCAAGTTTTCTATCAAAACATGAACATATAAAGAAATAAAACGAGCAGAAAGTTTGTTGCACTTTGGGCCTAAAAAATGGTGAGGTTTCACCTTAGTTTGCCCAAGAAAACTTGTGAAAACCTTCCTAGAGGTTATCCAAGTGTTTTAGAAGAAGGAATAAGAAGAAAATAGAAGAAGAGGTGAGTTAAACTCACTTAGAAAGGGCTGAAAGTTTCTGATGTGTGTTGCTGAAACTCAGCTGAGTTTAGGGATGTTTTGAAAGTGATTAGGAGCTTGTAAAAGTGGTAAAATGGTTGGGATAATATTCATTATAAAGGGAAGCAATTAGGGTTTGAGTTGGTTGAGCATTAGGTGCAATGAGGTGGGAGTTAAGCATTAAAAAAAGAACTTAATGGCTGATGCAAGGCTATTAACAGCCTTGTTATTTTTATTTTTTAAAAACATATAAGGTGTATAATTATTTTGCATATTATGTATTTAAGATTTTATAATGTTTATGTAACATG
This sequence comes from Helianthus tuberosus, assembly GCA_030545235.1. Taxonomy (NCBI): domain Eukaryota; kingdom Viridiplantae; phylum Streptophyta; class Magnoliopsida; order Asterales; family Asteraceae; genus Helianthus; species Helianthus tuberosus. The sequence continues at coordinate 13,953 of JARYGA010050717.1, read as the reverse complement.
TAACAAGGTCTAGCATGTATAACAAATACGAAATCAAGTGTTTAATCAAGCAAGTAAGTGTGAATTTAGTGTTGTAAGAAATAAATGAAGCGTTGAAATGATTTAACAAGTATATGTAACAAGTAATGAAGTGTTAAATAAGTATAAGTCTCGTATTCGATTAACCAAGCGTTTTGCATTTAAGTATCACGGATACACGATAGTTGTTTACGAGTTAAACATACGTTTAAGGGAATCATGTAACAAACGAATGTATGTATCAATGTATAAATATGTATAAACGAGTATATTTCTCACAAAGGACCAATTTTATTACGATCAAGTCTCGGATTTCCAATGATTCGAAAATAGAAACAATTACAAAGTGTCACGGCCCCCGACCCGGTTTGACCCGTTTCACGAGCCGCGGGTCAGAAATTCCCGTGGTATTTATTTAATTAAATTGACAGCGGAAGACTTTAACAGGATCTTTTTAAAACTACAATTTCCCGATTATTTTATTTCATAATTCGGGATAAACCCCGGTAGTTTACAATTTATATGATTTCACTGAGAAATCTTTATTTTCCAAAACATGTTTCTTTATTTTAAATTGAGCCACTTCCTTAAGCTTGTAGTGCTTCGCGGCACTTTTCCTGGATCACAACAGATCACCTGAAACATGTTTGAAAAAGGTTTTGTCAGCGGGAAATACTGGTGAATCATTCTTTTTACTAAAACGACGCATTTGTTATAATTTACAGTATTAAGAGCGATTACAATGTTTCCATATATCAACCAACTACCCACAGTATTTGTCACTCGAACATCCATTGGTAACCTCATAGTCCAATGGTGTATGTGACTATGGTCATATCACCCCTTGGCTAACTCGTTGTCCAATGGTGAAGTTTATCAAGTAATGTATACAAAACCCCACATACCGGCTGTAATTTGGTGACTACAAAGACTTAATCCCTGTAATTATAACTTTGAAAATAAACATGATTTTGAAAGTAATTTGGTAAAAAGAGAATGACTCACATTGCAGATTTATATGAGCAGAGCTTAGCCTACTGATTAGCCTTTTAACCTAAATTTAATAACATGCACACGAACTCAGTTAGTAACTAATACAGCATTTACGATAACTCACGAGATTAAACCTTCACAACAAATGACAAAGTGCGATACTTAAACATCCATCGTATTCACGACGAATGACAAAGCATAAACCCTAATGTGGGCAACACTTAAACATCCATTTGATAGTTTTAATCGATCGGACATTAAATCGTAGCAGCGATCGAGTTAATACCCGGTATCGGAGCAGCACCTCACTAATTTAATTGATATTTTCGACTTCAGAGCAGTATAACTCGTGAATTGAAATGAGATCTCGACACCAGTGGACTGTGCATGCAACAAGCTATTTATAGCTGATTTTTAGGGTTCACGCGGCCCGCGTAAACCTAGGGTTAACACTTACGCGGCCCGCGAGGCCGCCTAGTCTACGAGTAGGGTTGATTGGTCACCAGTAGGTGTGACACGTAGGCGACACGTGGATCCGGAACACTTATCTGGTCAAACATGAGTTGACGCGGCCCGCGTAAGTTTCCCTTAAGTCTTACGCGGCCCGCCTGAAACCCAAATTTCTTGTTTTCTTGATTTTTTATATGGATTAGGGTTTCAGGGGTCCGGGTTTTCACTTATGAGTCAATTTGGGACATTTTTTAGAGTCCTTACACAAAGGAAACGAGTTTCCAAAAATAGAATTACAAGACGAACTTTCTAAAAATGGAAAGCTGCGAAAAGCGAGTCGTTACCTAATTTGGCATCTCCTTTCTTTTCCGTAATCATTCTTTGGTGTGAAAACTTAACTGAGAATTTGAGTGAAAGTCCAAGGGGAAGAAATTAAGTAGACACTAAGAACGAGGGTAGGTATTGGGTAACAGGGTACACAACTACACATACACCTTGTAGTTGTGAAGATGGATGGATATGTCTACCCTTTTTATATTTAATAACCTAAATGAATGTTTAAATTGAGTTTTGTTGCTCGTCAAAATAGCCAACTCAAGCAGCAAACCCAAAAAAAAAATTCAAACGAAATATGGTCACGAGGCGCTGCCACGACTCGTTTCCGCTCTTGATGTAGTTGCGGTCGGGTCAACCTTTTGAGTGGCTAAAAGGATAAAACGGATTTTATATCCAAGGCCTGTTTATAGAAAATATACATTTTTATCTTTAGAATTTTAACATGTGAAAATACGATGACACATTTTATATGATTTCTAAAAGATACCTATTGATGACGGGGGTAGCCCCAAAGACTAAATAAAATGACTAAATATGTAAACGCTCAAATGGTTAAACGGTTCAATGGTTGTAAAGCTGTGGTATGGGAAAAGCAAACAGTGGCCAGTCACATCCGGAGATCGCTTCACCAACCCACAGCCGCAAAAGCAAAGCAGGTCTGCACAATGCACGCTATTGTCCGGGGGTCAAAAGCCTTCAACCCCCGAAAGGGGAAACCCTCCACTGCAAGCAAGGTTACTAGTCTAATACATTCTACTTCGGGAGATGTCTTCTCTTATAAATTGACACTTCATTTACTTCAGAAAACATCTCCTGACCAGCCCTGATTCTCTAATCTCTGGTCATTCACATTGAGTGCTTGTTTCATACAAGTCACTCCCTTTCACATCCAACACACACATTCTATTTGCTCCCACATCCGAATCTGGATACAATTCAGAGAAGGATCTCCAGCAAATAACAAAAACTAACTAGTGAACCTCCTTCCGCGTTTTGCAAACGTGGGGGGACCCCACGACCTGCGTTAGGCAAAGTTGAACCCTTCAACCCTTTTGCCTAACCAACCCAGCTACCACCGTTGGTCTTGTATTTGTTGTATCAACAAGTTGGCGCCATCCGTGGGACTACGCCGCTATTTCTTCTCAAAAAGACCTAGTAGTGTAGCTCTTTTCACTTAAAATCACCATGTCTGAAAGTGGATCCCCGGAAGAAGTAAATCAGATTCCAAACGCTTCTACTCCGGGTAGTAGCCAAGCTCACGTGGCTATACCAACTTCTTTCTCAACTCCGGGGAGCACACCCGAGTTCCTCAACTTCAACACACCAACTCCGTCCAGATCCGGAGTTCCATCTCCCAATATCGGTGTCTCCGACGCCCCATCATGTGTTGAACTCACCCCTGAAGGGGTTGCCAACAATTTCCTCGTGCTAAGGTCCCTTCTCAACCAACATGTGAGTAAAGAAAGAGAAAAGGGAGTGAGGATTCATTTAGACTATGATGAACCTGAACCAACATTGTCTCCTGGGCCACCTCCCCCTCTTTTTGCAACAAGAAGTGAGGCTGGCCCCAGTAATCTTTCAAACCCTCACCCTTATTTGTCCACTATGACAAATCCTACGGTGCATCATATCTTCTCTTCCCAACCAATTACTAGTGGTGCTCCTTTGGGACATGAGCTAACTCTTGACCAGCTCCTACAATCCCCAGTAACAAGCTATCCAGCATCTACCACAACCACATGGGAGCAAGCTCTTTCCGTGCTCCCCTTAGCACGAAGTGCTGTTATGAGTGCTCCCCTTGGGATAAACTGCTCTGCTGGCCCAGGAAGCCTTCAAGGCTTCAACCCCATGCCCAACATGATGACCCAGATGATGGCCAACTTCCCATGGCAACACTTCATCAATCAAGTGCTCGCCACTCAGGGAAATAACGGCAATAGCAGTAATGTGGATGCAGGGGCTGAAGAAGACTTGGCTAAACCATACAAGCCAAGTAACCTTTCATGCTTTTCAAGGCAGATAGCCGATTATGATTTCCAGTCAAAGATCAAAATGCCAGCCCACATCAGGACGTATGATGGGACTGAAGATCCTGAGGACCATCTTCAAATCTTCACCGGTGCAGCTCGGATAGAGAAATGGTCCAACGCCGAGTGTTGCCTAATGTTCATGCAAACTCTTGTTGGATCCGCCAGAATCTGGTTCAACGATTTGCCTGCTCAAAGCATTCGAAGCTTTGACGATCTTAGCATGGGTTTCCTGGCCAATTTCTCCCAACAAAGGCGATATGTCAAAGATGCAACAGTGATCTTTCAGATAAAACAATGGGATGATGAAATCCTTCGTGCTTTCATTGAACGATACAAGAAGGAAGGTCTGACTTATGTAGGGGCCGATGAGAAAATGAGGGTGGCTGGCTTCATGAATGCCATCACCTCTAAGTACTTTACAAGGGATTTCAACAAATCTCTACCCAAGACTTTAGAAGAAGCTCTTGAAAGGGCTGAAGCCCACATCCGGGGAGAGGATGCAGTAGACATTAAAGAGCAAAGAAAAAGAGGGTCCGGCTGGAGAAACAACAGTCCGGTCAGAAAAAGAGGGAACTTCAACTCCTATGACAGGCGGTCAAAGGGTTCAGACCCTCGAAGGTCTGAAGGCCGGAACCCTCCAAGCAGGGAGAAAGGCATAAGTTTCACACCCCTCACAAAGACCCCTCAAGAAATCCTTGCAACAGAAGAAGTTAAACAAAACTTTCGGCCTCCTAGGCCTCTCCCCAAGAGCAGGAAGAACGAGAACTCCACCCAGTACTGCGAGTTTCATGAAGAAAAAGGTCACCACACCAATGATTGCTTCCAACTCAATAAAAGGATAGAGGAAGCTGTTAAGTCCGGAGAACTCGCTCATTTGGTAAAGGGAGTCCGGGACAAAATGGCTGAAGGAAAGGGTAAGGAAGTCAATATGGTGGATTTCGATGGAAGGGTTCCTCATAAAAGACAGCGGTTGGAAGCTTGGGAGCTCCAGTGTGTTTGCTTCCCCCCAACGGAGAAAGACCCTCTCTCTAACCCTCTTGTGGTAGAGGCTACCGTGGGAACGTTGCAAACATGCAGGGCATACATAGACACTGGGGCTGCCACGGAAATCATGTTCGAGAAATTCTTCAACCGTTTGGGTAATGAAGAACGCTCAAGGCTCCAACCCTCTGGAACCTCCATAAAAGGTATAGCTGACATACCTCTCAAGCCTTTAGGGCAACTGACACTTAATGTTCGTTTCAGCGATGGTTTGAAAGAAAGGACCCAACCACTAACCTTTGTGGTTATCAACATCCCCTCAAGCTATGATGTGATCATTGGAAGACCAGGACAGTGTGCATTTTACATGGTCGTGTCTGTTGGCCACGGCACAGTCAAATTCCCTACCGAGAGGGGCATAGCAACCCTTCAACCCTCTCAGGAAGCCTACATGGTTGAAGGTGAAAGCTCAAACAGTGAAGAAGACAGGCAAAGGTTGGTCATAAACCCTAAGTACCCTGAACAAAGAATAAGGGTCAACCCAGACCTTTCTCAAAAGACCCTTTCATACCTTGAAAAATTACTAACACACTACAGCGATGTATTCGCTTGGTGTCCAGAAGATATGACCGGGATCCCCCGGGACATTGCCGAGCATGAGTTGAGAATACCACCGGATGTCAAGCCTGTGGTCCAAAAGAAAAGAAGCTTGGCACCTGAGAGAAGTCTGGCAGCCTGCCAAGAGGTTGAAAAGCTTGTGTCGGCCGGTATTCTCCGAGAAGTCAAGTACCAGTCATGGGTTGCAAACCCGGTTATGGTCAAGAAACCAGACAACTCTTGGAGGATGTGCATAGACTTTAAGGATCTTAACAAAGCTTGTCCTAAGGATTGCTATCCACTACCAGAAATTGATCTCAAAGTTGACTCCCTCACCGGATACTCGTTCAAATGCTTTCTAGATGCATACAAAGGTTATCACCAAATCCTCATGAAGGAAGAGGATGAGGAAAAAACAGCCTTCCACACGGACAAAGGGATCTTTTGTTATCAAAAGATGCCTTTTGGTCTCAAAATGCCGGAGCAACCTACCAACGACTCGTTGACAAAGCCTTTGCAGGCCAAATCGGTAAAAACATGGAGGCATATGTCGACGACTTGGTGATCAAAAGCAAGACGGAGTATCAAATGCTCGATGACATCCAAGAAACTTTCAAGAACCTCAGAAAAGTCAACATGAAGCTCAATCCTGAAAAATGTTCGTTTGGATTTGAGGAAGGAAAATTCTTGGGTCACATTGTTGGAAAGCAAAGTATCAAAGCCAACCCAAACAAGGTGAAAGCAGTCCTTGAAACCAAGCCACCAAAGACCAAGAAGGAGGTTGAAAGCTTGAACGGGAAGCTTGCAGCCTTGAAGCGTTTTACCTCAAAATTGGCCGAAAGATCTCTGCCCTTCTACAAAACGCTTAAGAACTGCTCAGATAAGAAGGATTTCAAATGGACTGAAGAAGCTGAAGAAGCTTTCAACTAGATGAAGCAACATCTAGCTTCCCTACCAGACATCGCAGCACCAAAAACCGGGGAGTTAATATCGGTGTACCTCTCAATCACGGACGAGGCCATTAGTGCAGTCCTCACCATTGAGCGAGACAAGGCCCAGGTACCCGTTTATTTTTTCAGCAAAACTTTAACATTAGCTGAAACAAAATATCCTCCCCTTGAGAAACTTGCCCTAGCTTTAGTTCAAACAGCTAGGAGGCTTCGAAGGTACTTTCAAGCACACCCCATACAGGTAGTCACCGACCAACCTATTAAGAGTGTGCTTGAAAAACCTGAAAACTCAGGGCGATTAGCCAAATGGGCCATAGAACTGGGTGAACATAACATCACCTATGTCCCAAGAAAAGCTATCAAGGCCCAAGTCTTGGCCGATTTCATTGTGGAAGTCCCAAACTAAACAACCACTGAAGTAAACACTACCACCACTGAACCTTCCAACCCTGAAGCCTGGAAGCTTTTTACCGACGGGGCTTCCAGCGTTGAAGGGTCAGGGGCTGGATTAATTTTGATCAACCCATAAGGTTTGGAATTCACATATGCTCTCCGTTTTGATTTTCAGACCACCAATAACGAGGCTGAATACGAAGCACTAATAGCCGGCCTAAGGCTGGCCAAAGAAATGAAGGTTGAAAAGCTTGAAGTGTTCACGGATTCGTTGCTGGTCTCAAGCCAACTGAATGACAGCTACATAGCTAAAGAGCCAAACATGAAAAAATACAGAGAAAAATCCAAGGAACTAATGAGTACCTTCCAAGCGTGTAACATCAAACAGATCCCCAGATCTCAAAACAAAATGGCCGATTCCCTAAGTAAACTTGCATCTCTCACTTTTGCCCACCTCACTAAGAAGGTACTGGTAGAAGTGTTGAAGGCCCCATCCATTAATGAATTGGAGGTTCAAGACATGGTTACCGAAGAAGATCCAAACTGGATGACTCCCATAAGAAAGTTCCTCAAAAATGGTGAATTACCCAATGATCAAGTGGAAGCCAAAAGGGTTGAAATCAAGGCAAGGCAATACATACTACAAGGAGAAACCCTTTACAAAAAGGGGTACCTTGCTCCCTTGCTAAGATGTGTCGGTCCCGAGCAAAGTAAGTATTTGATCAAGGAAATTCATGAAGGTGTATGCGGAGCTCACTTTGGAGCTAGGTCGGTAGTTGCAAAGCTCATGAACCTCGGATATTTCTGGCCTTCAATGCATCGTGATACAGCCGAAGAATTGAAGAAATGTGATGCTTGCCAGATCCATGCACCGATCCCAAAAAATCCCAAGCACGACTTAGTCCCAATAACCTCAGCATGGCCATTCCATAAATGGGGAATGGACATTGTTGGTCCATTTCCCCCTAGCAAAGGAGGGGTAAAATTCTTACTGGTGGCAGTAGATTACTTCACTAAGTGGCCCGAGGTCAAACCACTTGCCAAGATCACAGGAAAGCAAGTCATCGACTTTGTTTGGGAGAACATCATTTGCCGTTATGGATTGCCGGGAGTACTTGTCACCGACAACGGAAGGCAATTTGCTGAAAAGCCTTTCAGCATTTGGTGCAAGGAATACAAAATCAATCAGGTTTTTAGCTCAGTGGCTTATCCGCAATCAAACGGTCAGGTTGAAAGAACAAATAGAAGCATAGTAGAAGGCATCAAGACAAGATTGGGAAGATATGAAAGCAATTGGCTTGAAGAATTGCCTAGTGTCCTATGGGCAATTAGAACAACCGAAAAAACAAGCCATAAGAAAACACCGTACAGCTTGGTATTTGGATCCGAAGCTGTGATCCCTGCCGAGATAGGAGTTTTAACCCAAAGAATTGTCAACATGGATCCCGAAACAAACCAAAAAGAGACTATGTTGAATTTACAACTCCTAGAGGAAGCAAGAGATCAAGCCGCAATTCAAGAGGCCAAATACAAACAACAAATGGAAGCTTACTACAACAAAAAAGTCAAGAACGAACGTTTCAAGCCGGGGGACCTGGTCCTCAGAAACAACGAAGCCAGCAAGAAAGAAAACCAAGGAAAGCTTGGTCCAAAATGGGAAGGCCCATACACCATCCTTGAAGCACACAAAGGTGGATCCTACAAGCTGGCTGACTCAGAAGGCAAAAGGCTTCCAAGACATTGGAACGGCAAAACCCTGAAAAGGTTCCATGTTTAGACAGGAAAGTTTGGTTTATATCAAAATGTATTTCGAACAAAACTATGAACACCTTTTGTAAAAAGCAAGTATTGCTTGAATGAATGAAGTTGTTTTATCAAACTTGTCTTTCTATCCTAAGATCAGGTTGAGAACCTAGCAAAAAACTCCATGGCAAGGGCCATGTAAGGGGATGAGCTCCCAGGCCACATCGCTCAATAGGTTCAAGGGTTGAATGAGCCTATATAAGGGGTGAGTTCCTAAATCAATACAACTCCATGAGACTTGCTAAGAAAAAATAAAATTGTCTCATAGACGGGTATGAGCAGCCTACACCAAATGTTCCCTAAGCCTTAAAAGTATAGTCCACAAAGAGGCTAAAAAAACCAAAAGAAATAATAAAAAGGATAGGTGCTATCTCTTCTTGTTAAAAATGCCAAGGCTAAGTGTCTGCAGCACTGACCCCTTTTAGGTATAAAAAACATAAGGGCAGCACAAACCCGACAAAGACAAAGTTACAAAAGAACAAAGCAAAAGTGCAAAACTAAGAAGCCCTCAAGGCTTCAAGCCACCCTGGCAATATCTCGAAACCTTAAAGGCTTCAACCTATTAACAGATAGCTAAAAGGCTTGGAAGGATAAAAGCCAAATAAACTGCCTTGTCCAAAAAGGCACAAGCATAAAACCATAATACAAGGAAAATAGTTAAAACATAACATCATATAAAGGAAAGCCCCAAAAGACTTTCAAACATAAGTTAGAGCAAGTCCTAATAACTTGCAAGCTTAAACTACTGTTCCAGCGGCCACAAAGGCCTTAAAACACAACCAAACGGGAACCTTAAGGGTTCCTAAAAACCTAATATTGTTCAGGTTAACATTACAAAACATAAATTGTTTTCAGTGCTAAGAAAGCTACGAATTAAGCATCAACAGGCTTGGAAACTCCAGAACCCTCGCCCTTGGCCTTCTTGGTCTTCTTCAGTTTTTTAGTCTTCAAACCTCCATCACCACCAACCGCTGAAGCCTCCAAACTTGCATCCTTGGGAACATCCAGCTGACCGGAAGGGGTATCATCACTATCCCCCGAGTAGGATCTCTTCCTTGAAAGAGAACCCAAGACTTCAGCACAAACCTTTTCATTTAGACCCTCCGGTTTCAAGTCCTGCAACACAGCAAGAGGCTTACCAAAACAAGCAGAAACTTGATGGATGTAAGGATAGGTCAACTTCTCCATTTGCTCAACGGAGCCTTTAAAAACATCAGAAGCTTCGGGACGGAACAGAGGTGACTTCTCCAAAGGATGGCCGGATTCATGAAGCTTATACCCAGCAATGAGGCCTTGGTGTTTCCCCAGGTTGAGAAGCTTAGTGTAAACATCACCAAGGGCAGAATTGAACTCCTTGGAATGTAGAAGGTAAGTGACAACCTACTGGAAACCTTGCTCAATTAACCACTGATTGTCAGCGGTAGAACGAGCAACTGAAGCTTTCAACCCCTCTTTCTCCTTACCGAAAGCCTGTTGCTGAACAAACAAAGTTTCCCGATCAGCCCTAAGCTTCAACCTATCAGCCTCGAAGCTCTTTTTCAAATCACCCATCTCAATCTCATGCATCTTCTTCAAATCACTAACCTTCTTTTCCCATGCTGATTCTTTCTCGGTAAAACCAGCTATCTCCTTTTTCATCGTAGCCATGGAGGAATTCATCTTATCCCTCTTCTTGGAGAATTCTTCATACTCCTGCATTCTTTGACGAAAACGGACAATACCTTGAGGAAGCATAGCAGCAAGGTTGCAAGTACTCAAAATCATACGGGACAACATCAGGTCATCATCCATCCCAGCAATGGTCTTGTGAACCGAAGGAGGAGCAATGTGACTCAGAGCATCCTCACAAACAGCAACATCTTTGAAGCTGTCATCATTCTTCACCGACCAAGCAGGCACATAAATCCCTTCCGGATCCAACCCTTCAACGTTCCTGCTTGAAGATTCCTGAACAGGAGTGGCAACAACCTTCTTGCCTGAAACCTTTTTACCATGAACAACCAATTCTTTATCCTTCTCAGCACCTGCTTCAACACCTTGATCTTCAGAAACTTCAATATCATCACTCAAGTCCACTGGTTCAGTAGAAGTGGATTGAGGACCAGCCTTCAACAACCGACGAGAAGATCGGCGGGTTGAAGACTTAGAAGCATTAGACTTAGAAAAACCCTTGGCAGTAGCAGCACTAACATAACCTGAGCCCTCAAACCTTTGATCAACAGTTCTAACCACAACATTCTCACCAGGAACAGACGGAGCATCCTCAAAAACAACATCAGAAGTATCGTCGCTCTTAATAAAATCCAAAGCAGACATGACTGCAAAATACAACAGCATATAAGTCATAAGTTAAGAAAAGCATAAAGAGGGCAAAAAAGGAAAATGCATACCCATGCCACTCCTCATAAGAATCGGATCCCGATCAACATTCCCCCAAATTTTACTAACCCCTAAAAGAACTAGTAAGTGTTCAGGAAAGGGACGAACCCTCGAAGGGCACCCCCGGATGGCTTTGAGAAAAACAGCATTCAATTCAGACTCGGAAGGTTCCGGATCATTAAGAACGGCATCCAGATTCCTCCACACCATTTTAAATGGGAGAATAGCATCGGAAACCCAGAAAAAGCGATCTTTCCAAGCCCCAAGCGTAGTAACCATCGACGAAATAAGGCAGGTATCAACTTTGGATGTTTCGAAAGTAAACCAATCGCCATTCTTAGCCAAGCGAAAAAACCGGCGAAAGAGTAAAAGGGAAGGATCATACCCAAGAGCACGACACAAAACCTCAAAATGCAAAACCCTAGCCATCCCCTTTGGATGAACTTGCCCAAAAGAAACCCGATAATACTCCAACAAGTTCAAAACAAAAAACGAAAAGGGATAACGAAGGTTCGAGAACTCAAAATGACTACAATAAAGGGCAATCGAACCAGAAGAATGTTTATCAACAGGAACATCACAAGCAGGGGCAGTTGGGTTAAACTTCCTATCAATACCATATTCCATACAAAATAAATCTACCTCCTCTTGTGTTAACCGGGAAAAAGATCTTGCTAAGTCCTTACGAGCACCCATTTTTGAAAACAGAAAATGAAGAATGCAAGATGTAAAGAAACCGGAACTAACCTTAGAAGAGGGAGAAAATGGCGAGACACTTGGAAAAATTATGAAGAAAATGGATAAGAATTGCAAACATAAAATAAATATAAACCTACAATAGGGGTAATAATGGCAAAACAGTAACTTCTGCAAAACCGCCACCCTATCAACTGCCATACATCAATCAAATCAATTGTCAGTTATTTAAAATTCAAATTCAAAACATTAACTGCCTTCAACCTTTCAAGCCTTCAAGCAACGAACCCTTGAAACCTTCAGGCAATAAAATACGTACATAAAAGTCAGAAGTCTTTGAGTTCATCACCCAAAAACCTCTGACTTGGGGGGCTGATGACGGGGGTAGCCCCAAAGACTAAATAAAATGACTAAATATGTAAACACTCAAATGGTTAAATGGTTCAATGGTTGTAAAGCTGTGGTATGGGAAAAGCAAACAGTGGCCAGTCACATCCGGAGATCGCTTCACCAACCCACAGCCGCAAAAGCAAAGCAGGTCTGCACAATGCACGCTATTGTCCGGGGGTCAAAAGCCTTCAACCCCCGAAAGGGGAAACCCTCCACTGCAAGCAAGGTTACTAGTCTAATACATTCTACTTCGGGAGATGTCTTCTCTTATAAATTGACACTTCATTTACTTCAGAAAACATCTCCTGACCAGCCCTGATTCTCTAATCTCTGGTCATTCGCATTGAGTGCTTGTTTCATACAAGTCACTCCCTTTCACATCCACCACACACATTCTATTTGCTCCCACATCCGAATCTGGATACAATTCAGAGAAGGATCTCCAGCAAATAACAAAAACTAACTAGTGAACCTCCTTCGGCGTTTTGCAAACGTGTGCGTTAGGCAAAGTTGAACCCTTCAACCCTTTTGCCTAACCAACCCAGCTACCACCGTTGTCTTGTATTTGTTGTATCAACACCTATAATTACACATATTAAACTTGGAGGTGAATTTTAGTTAACGGAAAACCATTCCAAGTATACCAATTTTTTGCTTTTCTTGTCAAAACTGAAAATTAAATAAAGTTAGACGTCTAACCTTCAGTTTTTTTACAAGTCGAGTTGCTCTATATACTTGCTCTTTTTATCATAAGTTGCTGCCACTATTGTGTTGCTTTTGACGATTGTCCTCTTAGCTACTATATGGTTTCACATGAAAAATAGATATCGATGTGTGGCGACCGTCATTATCTTCTTCTTGATTTCATTGGAAAAGTGTATATTATAAAACTCCGACAACATCCAATAGTGGCTTCATCATCCATTGTTTAGCAACAATTGGCAAATAATCTTAAACACAACCTGTGTTCTAAAACAAGCCTTATAAAATTATCAAAAACCATGAACTTCTATAAGCTCGAGTTCGTCTAGTTATAGGTTTCGCTTTATGTTCGAGGGTCTGGCTAGGGGGAATGTCTGTTCGGTGCAGCCACCTTTGGTCCCACACCCCTATGCCAGAAACCCTTGTAGGTCCTAGAAACCTTCTTATGTTTACTAATTTGTTGCAGGGTGGGCTGGGTCTATTATTGGAATGCCACAAATACCCTTGTCCATCAAACATTGAAAGAGAGTTTATGTCGTAAGTTGATGTATCGGGCTCTTGGGAGGTGGCTGATGTTCAAATTTCGGACCTTTGAGAGCTGGAAGCATCAAGTTTGGATTGTGTTTCGAAGGCTGGATCGATGTACTGGTAGTCCGCAGCTGTTGTTAAGTAAAGATTGCAGGGGTATAATGGTAAAATGCCCTGCAGTTATCATTAAGGCTTGCAGAAGGTCCCAAGATGTTTGTGGTCTGTTATCTTTGAAGGCCCAAGCTAGACAAGTGTTAAAGTGCTGCTGTAATAAATATGGTAAAAAGAAGGCCCACTGTTGGGCTGCGTCGGAGAAAACAAATTTGAGGTATGAGGAATCTTATTACCGTAAGGGCTCTAATTTTTGAAAGTACCAGGTGCAGGCCCAATGTTTTATTCTTTTCGCTAATTTGGGCGGGCTAAATATGACATGGGAGAAGGCAAAATTTTGAATCTGGAGGGTTGTTTCTAATCTCTGTATTTTGAGCTCAACTATGGGCCCGGTTGGGGCTGTTCTTTTTATGAGAGATCAGATGCAGGCTGATAGTGTTAGAGTTGTTTCTAGTTGTAAATTTGGGATGATGTCCTCATGTAAAGCTAGGTTTTTGTTTATTCCTAGTTTAGGTTGCATGATTTCGTATTTTTGGTTTCCAAAGTTTATTTTGGATGACTTGACGGGGGGAATGCCCCCTTTAAAGGTGTAATTT
>JARYGA010050716.1:0-42409 GCA_030545235.1 Helianthus tuberosus | reverse complement strand
ATAGTAGAGTCTGGTACATGCTATTGTGCGTTAGTTTGACGATAAAACTCAAAACGTACACTGAGATATAGTAGAAACAGTCTAAAAACACACACAAATCACGAAGTGCTGCCGTAATACAGGGTAATAACTCGATCGCTGCTACGATTCAATGTCCGATCGATTAAACTATCCAATGGATGTTTAAGTGCTGCCCACCTTAGGGTTTATGCTTTGTCATTCGTCGTTAATTCGATGGATGTTTAAGTATTGCACTTTGTCATTCGTTGTGAGGGTTTTAATCTCGTGAGTTATCGTAAATGCTGTATTAGTTACTAACCTAGTTTGTGTGCATTGTTATTTAAACTAGGTTATCAAGGCTAATCAGTAGGCTAAGCTCTGTTCATATTAAATCTGCAATGTGATTCATTCTCTTTTTATCAAATTTATTTACAAAAGCATATTTATTTTCAAGGTTATAATTACAGGGATTAAGTCTTTGTAATCACCAAATTACAGCCAGTATGTGGGGTTTTGTATACATTACTTGTTCCCGTCACCATTGGACAACGAGTTAGCCAATGGGTGATCTGACCATAGTCATAGAAACGAGTCGAGTGACAAATACTGTGGGTAGTTGGTTGATATCAGGAAACATTGTAATCGCTCTTAATACTGTAAATTATAACAAACGAGTCGTTTTCGTAAAAAGAATGATTCACCAGTATTTCCCACTGACAAAACCTTTTTCAAACATGTTTCAGGTGATCTAGTGTGATCCAGGAAAAGTGCCGCGAAGCACTACAAAGCTTAAGGAAGTGGCTCAGAATAAAATAAAGAAACATGTTTTGTAAAATAAAGATTTCTCAGTGAAATTATATGATTGTAAATTACCGGGGTTTTATCCCGAGTTGTGAAATAAAATAATCAGGAAAATTGCAGTTTTAAAAAGATCCTGAAGAAATCTTCCGCTGATAAATAAATACCACGGGATTTTCTGTCCCGCGGCTCCTAAAACGGGTCAAACCGGGTCGGGGGCCGTGACATAAGGAACGTTTCGGAACTTGATCATAAGTTAAACATACCCTAAATATCCTTTACATAGCTTAGAAATAGGCTTTGAGGGGTTCGGTATGCTAAAATAAACTTATTTGATCAATAGGGACTAAAAGCGTCAAAAAGTGCATAAGTTTGCATTTTCGCGCATATCTTACGTTCTGAATATATCCGGACACCCAAAAATTTATGTAATCGTTAAAATATTTTATTTTGGTGATTGGCATGCTAAATTTCCATTCGTCGCTTAATTTGGATCGTTTTTGCGTCTATTACGACTTCCGTCGTAATTAACCGAACAACGCAATCGTACGACCAAACGAACCGACATACGAGATGTTTTTGAGCATATATTAAGTTCCCTATACTTTAACTTCATTATAGAGCCTTGAAATGGGGTTAACGGGGGTTAAATGCATCAAAAATCAAGTTTTAAGCATGTAGGGGCCTGTTTGGCCAAATTTGAAAGTTCTGATCTGAGGGTATGGCGGGTCGCGACAGCATAGGCTATTTCTGTCGCGGGTAGCCAAAACCCTAACTGGGCAGAAACATTGAATCTGGTCTTGGGTCTGGTTTTGATGGTTTTTAACCATTGATTTGGGATACCATCTGCTAGGTTTTGATAGTATTTCATGTCCATGGTATTCAAAAACCATTTGCCCACATGGATGGCCAAGATTAATCCCTCTTTAGCAAGTAATGATCTTAACGGTTTTCCGAAAACTATAAATACCCATGCCCTCATTCCATTTTCTGCACCCTTGATCTGATTAATGCTCTAAGTTGAAGCCTTTGCTTCATACCTGAGTGTTATAGATCAAGTTCTCCCTAGCTTGGACCTTTTGTAAGCTTCTTTCGTTCTTTTATTGCTTTTCGAGCATGAAAGTCAAATAGTGTTTCACTTTCTGCTTTGACCAGTCTTTGGTCAACACAAAGTTCGTTTGAACTTTGCAACATGAGCATAATCACGATGGTTATAGTCCCTTGTGACTATACCTACTGATTACCACGTTGACTAGGCGTAGTGACGAGTCGTAGTTTCGGTCAAAATGCGTATTTTGCAACCAAACTACTCTTGGGTATCAAAACAGTTTGTTTTGATATCAAAACCTGTTTTCTAACTTAGTTAAACATGTTTTAACAAGTTTAGTTCGTCACTTTTAGTTTAGTGCTTATGGAGAGTCGTAAGTCAAGCGGTCTAAACCACTGCTTAGACTTTTGAACTCGACCCGTTTGGTCGATCATTAGGATCCGACCAAGCATGTTTAGTGACCATATTTGCATAGGGAATAACCTTCCGAGGTTATACCTTATGGTCACTTAGTTTAAGTAGTTGTATAATAGGTAGTTTATATGCCTTAGGTAAATGACCAAAATGCCCTTTTCATGTATAATTGGTATTTAAGCATATGTAACTTAAACTTTTGTCACATAATTGATTATGCAACATATTTAAACATGTTAGGGTATATAATACTTGTCATAGGACTAGTTAGACGTCTCGAACGCGCGTTTGCACGAACGACGCGTTAAAGTAGCTTAAGCTACCTTAATGGGTCGTAACGGGTCGAAAGCACTTAGGTGAGGTTCCGATCTAGAATGTAGGCTTTGTTAAACCATATCACATAAGTTCCAATACTCATTTGGTTTACAAGACCTCATTCTATCCGATCTTCCGATTTAGGTGTCGATTATTTAACTAGTGATTCGATTACTAGGTGCTACTTGAATTTCCTTGGTTTGCCTGAGCTTGTTGAGTTCTTTAGACTGAGGATACTTTGCACTTTAATGTGAGTACATAGTTCCCCTATTTTACTGTTTTCAATTGTTTTGGGGTGATTCATATGTGTCAAACGATTTCGAGATTTTAACGATGATTTAAAAAACGAATACTATGGTTTATATTAAACTAATAACGATTTCGATAATGTGAACAAACTTGTTGCACATATTTACATAACGAATAACATTCATTAGCATTGATCAAGCCGACCAGTATTAGGTTATGGTACCATAGGATCTGACAAATCTCGTTATCAGACTACACCCATGGTTATGTGTGGGGGTTATGTGGGTAACGACCGAATCTATGATTGTTAACTTACCCTTTGGTGGTTTGTTAATACGAGTTTCGAGATAGTCGAGTTGCGAAGGTTTGAATGTTATTAGCGAGACGACCAAAAGTAGCTTCACAATTAAAACAAAAACGATTTTGGGACGAGTTAAACGATTTGAAACTATTTGAACAACTTAAACGATTTGAACAAACGATTGGTTTTGGGTTGTGATTAGGTAATGGGATGGGTGTAACATGATAAAATCATGGTAGATACGCCACTGGTACATCTTATATATAAGTGCTTTTATCATATTATATTCCGTGTCATTATTTAGTTCACTTGGGAAACGATTTTTGA
The DNA here is from genome assembly GCA_030545235.1 of Helianthus tuberosus. Classification (NCBI taxonomy): domain Eukaryota; kingdom Viridiplantae; phylum Streptophyta; class Magnoliopsida; order Asterales; family Asteraceae; genus Helianthus; species Helianthus tuberosus. The sequence continues at coordinate 38,957 of JARYGA010050716.1, read as the reverse complement.
AACGATGTCACACAACGAGGTTTTCTAAATGATATAAACCATACGAATTTTGTAACGAGAACAATTTATGATGTGGTTATTTAAACAAATGTTTTGGGTTAAGAAGCATGGCTGTGAGATTTTATAAACTATAACTAACTTGATTTGAGTTGGTTAATCATGTTGCAATACTATATATTTTTCAAAACAAGGTTTTCGAGGTATTGCAATATGTAAACGAGTCATGAATCCGATACTCTCATAAAACCTACGTGCTCGCCAGCATTTCTTTGCTGACTTTGTTTTCACATATGTTTCAGGTGGTGTTGCATGATGTTGATTGCTAGGATGCATGATTCACATAGGTTCTGGATGAGGCCTTAGTGACTTAATAACGATGATAGACGATATGTAACTTGTTTGTTTGGTTTTAAGACAATGTAAATTATTAAATGAATCAATAAAACGAAACTTTTGTATCCATGGTTGTGAAACAATAATTCTGCCACTCCACTCCCCGACGTTTCCGCCGCGGTTTCGTTGTTTTAACGCGGTCGGGGTGTGACAGAAGAGTTGGTATCAGAGCCAATGGTTATAGGGAATTAGGTTATTAGTAATGCTTTGACCTAGACTATAAATTTCTAGGACCCTAACGCGAGTCTCCTTGCGTTTAGATTTTAAAACAATACTGTCACCTATCCTTAGGTGATAACCACAACGAGAACACAATATCAAATCCGCTTTGAAAACCAATCATCTCTTCGTAGATGATTTGTTATAAGGTTTTGAACCCTCTCAGTTTTCAAAATCTCATCAAAGTTTGGGTCTAAATAATGTGAACACATGCAAACTGGAAGGGTGAATGCCTGTACCCTGAGTTTTCTGTCTAAGGCTAGAGTGTTCGTACAAATCCGCAGTATCAGACCAGTCACTCTTACCTGGGAACTCTTGGGGTGAGTGTTCACTTATAGGCGAGCATGTCTTCAGTGATACATTATATTGACCCATTTACTTTGATTAGTCACTGCGTGTCGTTTGTTTGTTCGAGGTAACGAACGAATGATCGCCTTCCTTGTGTTTTGTTGATGTTTTCGATACCTCTTTTGTTTCTCCAATTGTCGACCTCACTCGTTTCTCATGTTCCTTGTTCCTTTTAGACAATGCCTCATCGACGTGATGCACAACCTTTAAACAACGAAGAAGTTGCAGCCCTTGTCGATCAGCAAATGGTTGTTGTGCTTTCGAACATAGTAACCCAGATCCATCAATTATACAACAATAATAATAATAACAATAATGCTCAGTGTAGTTTCAAGAATTTCAATTCGGCTAAACTGTTGAAGTTTTCTGGGTCTCAAGGAGCAACCGCGCTCCTGCAATGGTTCGAAAGTATGGAGAGCACATTTAGACATGTGCAATGTCCGAATGAGCATAAGGTTGAGTTTGCATCCAGTGTGTTCGAGAAGCGTGCTCTTACATGGTGGAACGGTGTGATGCGTGATAGGGGCGCCGATATGTCAATGGCACAAACGTGGGAAGAGCTTCGAGCTCTCATGATGAAAGAGTTTTGTCCCCGTCATGAGATTAGGGCGTTGGAGCAAGAATTCGATGATCTGAAACAAGATGGGGGAGAACACCGTGCTTACATGGATCGTTATGAAGAGCTGAGTTTGTTGTGTCCCACCATGGTTACCCCGTTGGAGAAAGCTATTGAGAGGTATATCGATGGTCTGCCCGATTCTATGCAAGACATTGTGACTGGCAGTAATCCTACCAATGTTCGTCAGACAATCGAACTGGCTGCAACCCTGACTGAGTCTCAAGTCAGGAATTGTAAGCTTACTCGTAAGGGTGACAAGAAGCAGTCGGCCGATTCCGTTCAAGACAAGAGTAAAGGTAAGGGAAAGAAGAAGGGTGAGTCTTCTAAGAAGTCGAGGAAGCGCAAGGCTTCCCAGAATTTTGCTGTTACTGCGCTGAATGCTTAGAACCCACCAGCTCAACCTCCTGCCAAGAAAGCGTATGCTGGTACCGCACCTCATTGTACTCGATGCAATGGTCATCATGTTGTCCAACAGGCTAGCAAACAGTGCACTACGTGTGGTAAACTTGGGCACCTGGCCAACATCCGTCGTTTAGGTCAGAATCAAGCTGCTCAGATTCCAGCACAAGTTCAGGGAAATGCTTGTAGATTCCCACCTGGTTCATGTTACAATTGCAGAGAAATGGGCAATTCCGCAACAATTGTCCGAGGCTTGCAAATCCGAATGCAAATGTGAATCCCGCTCGTGGACGAGCGTTCAATCTGAATGCAAACGAGGCTCGAGCTGACAACGAGGTGGTTAATGGTACGTTCCTTGTTAACCATCAACCTGCATCTGTTCTTTTCGATTTTGGTGCCAATAGGAGTTTTGTTTCATTATCTTTTGAGCCTTTACTTGCGATACCTAGAACTAAACTGAGGAAACCCTTATCTGTCGAAGTTGCTACTGGTAAACCTCTCGTACTCGATTCTGTTATTCGCGATTGTCAATTAAACCTCGTTAACCATCTTTTTCCTATTGACCTCATGCCGATTAAACTTGGGAGTTTCGATATTATCGTGGGGATGGATTGGTTAACTAAGTTTCATGCTGAGGTGGTTTGTTTCGATAAGATTGTTCGTATTCCTCTTCCGTCTGGTGAAATTCTAGAAGTTCATGGCGAGAAACCATCTGGTGGATTGAAACTCATGTCGTGTACGAAAGCCCAAAGTTATTTACAAAAAGGATATGTTGCTTTCCTGGCACATGTCACTGAGGAGAAGGGTAAAAGCAAGTGTATTCAAGATATTCCGATTGTTCGAGATTATCCAGAGGTGTTTCCTGATGAACTGCCCGGTCTGCCTCCATTTCATCAAGTCGAGTTCCATATTGATCTTGTACCCAATGCCAACCCGATTGCGAAAGAACCTTATCATCTTGCACCGTCGGAGATGCAAGAGTTATCGAAACAGCTTCAAGAGTTATCTGATAAAGGATTCATCCGACCAAGTTATTCACCATGGGGCGCTCCTGTCCTGTTTGTGAAAAAGAAAGATGGGTCTTTTCGAATGTGTATCGATTATCGTGAGCTTAATAAGCTTACCATTAAGAATCGATATCCCCTACCTCGAATCGATGATCTCTTTGATCAGCTGCAAGGTGCATCATATTTTTCTAAGATCGATATGCGTTATGGGTATCATCAACTTCGTGTATTCAAAGAAGACATTCCCAAAACTGCTTTTCGTACGAGATATGGGCATTACGAGTTCACTGTCATGCCTTTTGGTTTGACGAATACCCCAGCTATCTTCATGGACTTAATGAATAGGGTCTGTAAACCTTATTTAGACAAGTTCATCATTGTGTTCATCGATGATATTCTTATTTATTCGAAGTATCGAGCCGATCACGAGCAACACCTTCGTTTGACACTGGAACTCCTAAAGAAGGAACAACTTTTTGCTAAATTCTCCAAGTGTGAATTCTGGCTTAAAAAAGTTCAGTTTTTGGGTCATATAGTCAACGAGAAGGGTATTCATGTGGATCCATCCAAAATTGCTGCAATTAAGGATTGGAATACACCAACGACACCTACAGAAATTCGTTCTTTTCTTGGTCTCGCTGTTTATTATCGTCGTTTCATTTCGAATTTCTCGAAGATCGCGGTTCCACTCACTGCTTTGACTCAAAAGAATAAGCCTTTTGAGTGGGGACCCAAACAAGAAGAAGCGTTCCAAACACTGAAACAGAAGCTGTGTGATGCTCCTGTTCTATATTTGCCCGATGGAAACAATGATTTCGTTGTCTATTGTGACTCGTCGAATCTAGGACTTGGTTTCGTTCTTATGCAACGAGGTAAAGTCATAGCCTATGCGTCAAGACAGCTGAAATTTCACGAGAAGAACTACACAACTCATGATCTTGAGTTAGGAGCTGTAGTTTTCGCACTCAAAATCTGGAGACACTATCTTTATGGCACGAAGTGTGTGGTTTTCACAGACCACAAAAGTCTCCAGCACATTCTTAATCAGAAGGAGCTGAACATGAGGCAATGACGATGGGTTGAACTCCTGAGCGATTACGATTGCGAGATTCGCTACCATCCTGGTAAGGCGAATGTCGTAGCCGATGTGCTTAGTCGAAAAGTGAGAGTCAAGCTTCATTCTGTTCAAACTCTATCTGATATTCAAACTCGTGTTCTTCAAGCTCAACAATTTTGTGTTTCACAAAATTTGATGGGTAAGGAATTACCACTTCAACTTGAGCTTAAACTCGAAGCGAAGGACGATAGGTTACTCTACTTCAAGGGTCATTTGTGGATTCCGAAACAAGATGATCTCCGTACTTTAGTGATGGACGAATCTCATAAATCTCGATAGTCTATCCATCTTGGTGCTAACAAAATGTACAAGGATCTTGGTACTCAGTATTGGTGGCCTGGTATGAAGAAGGATATTGCCTTGTATTTTTCAAAATGCCTAACTTGTCTCAAAGTCAAGGCTGAACCTCAACGACCATCTGGTTTGCTTGTACAACCAGAGATACCAGTTTGGAAGTGGGAGAACACTGCTATGGATCTCATCACTAAATTACCACATACATCTAAAGGTCATGATGCTATTTGGGTTGTCATCGATCGATTAACGAAGTCAGCTCATTTTATTCCGATTCACGAGGATCTATCTGCTGATAAACTTGGAAAGATTTATGTTGATGAGATTATATCTCGACATGGTGTCCCTTTGGATATCATATCAGATCGTGATGCTCGATTTTCATCTCATTTTTGGAAGACCATGCAATCTGCTATGGGAACCCAACTAAATCTAAGCACTGCTTATCATCCCCAAATAGATGGACAATCTGAGAGGACGATTCAAACTTTGGAGGATATGATTAGAGCATGCGTGATAGACTTTGGTGGTAATTGGGACTCTCATCTGCCGTTGATAGAGTTCTCTTACAACATTAGTTATCATGCTAGCATTAATATGGCACCATTTTAAGCTCTCTACGGTCGAAAATGTCGTTCACCTGTCTGTTGGAATGAGATCGGTGAAGCTCAGCTTACTAGACCTGAGCTCATTCTGGAAACGACATACAAAATCAAGAAAATTCGCGATAATCCCGTGACAGCTAGAAGCTGTCAAAAGAGTTATGCGGATATGCGACGCAAGCCCTTAGAATTTCAAGTCAGAGACCATGTCCTACTCAAGGTGTCACCTTGGAAGGGAGTGGTGAGATTTGGAAAGAAAGGAAAACTTGCACCTCGATATGTTGGACCATTTAAGATTGTTGAAAGAATTGGAAAGGTTGCCTATCGACTAGAGCTACCTCCAGAGCTTGGAAATATTCATCCGACTTTCCACGTGTCCAATTTGCGAAAGTGTTTAGCTGATACTAATCTTCACATTCCACTCGACGAAATTCAAGTTGATGAAACGATGCACTTTGTCGAGAAACATGTGGAGATAATGGACCGTGTGGTCAAACAGTTGAAGAACAAATGGATTCGATTGGTCAAGGTTCGCTGGGAATCCAAACGTGGCCCAGAGTTTACTTGGGAACGTGAGGACCAAATGAAGGCGAAATATCCGCAATTGTTCTCACAAGTTTCCTCTAGTTAAAATTTCGGGAAGAAATTTCCTAAAGTAGGGGAGACTATAACAACTGTGCTCTGTAATTGATGTACAATGTAAAACAATATCAATTATTAATAAAACAATGTGTTTTGGTGTTATTATGTGTGTATTTGTGTTTGATGATTTTTCGATTTGATTCGATTCCGATTTCAAGCTTTAAATCGCTTTCTGGAAAGTTATACGCAAACTGATGCATAAACGCAGTCAGATTAATGCGAAAAACACTCCAGAATAGTGACATAGGCTTAACATACCTTAAATAACCTTCACATAACTTATAAGTAAGTTTTGGATGGTTTGGTGTGTTGAAAACAAGTCTATTCGATCGTAGGGACTATTTGTGTCAAACTGCGAAAGTATGCCAATTTGTTCAGTAAGGAACGTTTCGGAACTTGATCATAAGTTAAAAATACCCTAAATATCCTTTAGATAGCTTAGAAATAGGCTTTGAGGGGTTCGGTATGCTAAAATAAACTTATTTGATCAATAGGGACTAAAAGCGTCAAAAAGTGCATAAGTTTGCATTTTCGCACATATCTTACGTTTTGAATATATCCGGACACCCAAAAATTTATGTAATCATTAAAATATTTTATTTTGGTGATTGGCATGCTAAATTTCCATTCGTCACTTAATTTGGATCGTTTTTGCGTTCGTTACGACTTCCGTCGTAATTAACCGAACAACGCAATCGTATGACCAAAAGAACCGACATCCGAGATGTTTTTTAGCATATTTTAAGTTCCCTATACTTTAACTTCATTATAGAGCCTTGAAATGGGGTTAACGGGGGTTAAATGCATCAAAAATCAAGTTTTAAGCATGCAGGGGCCTGTTTTGCCAAATTTGAAAGTTCTAATCTGAGGGTATGGCGGGGCGCGACAGCCTAGGCTATTTCTGTCCCGGGTAGCCAAAACCCTAACTGGGCAGAAACATTGAATCTGTCCTTGGGGTTGGTTTTGATGATTTTTAACCATTGATTTGGGATACCATCTGCTGGGTTTTGATAGTATTTCATGTCCATGGTATTCTAAAACCATTTGCCCACATGGATGGCCAAGATTAATCCCTCTTTAGCAAGTAATGATCTTAACAGTTTACCAAAAACTGTAAATACCCATGCCCTCATTCCATTTTCTGCACCCTTGATCTGATTAATGCTCTAAGTTGAAGCCTTTGCTTCATACCAGAGTGTTATAGATCAGGTTCTCCCTAGCTTTGGACCCTTTGTAAACTTTTTTCGTTCTTTTATTGCTTTTCGTGCGTGAAAGTCAAACAGTGTTTGACTTTCTGCTTTGACCAGTCTTTGGTCAAAACAAAGTTCGTTTGAACTTTGCAACGTGAGCGTAATCACGATGGTTATAGTCCCTTGTGACTATACCTACTGATTACCACGTTGACTAGGCGTAGTGAGGAGTCGTAGTTTCGGTCAAAATGCGTATTTATGCGTATTTTGCAACCAAACTACTCTTGGGTATCAAAACACTTTGTTTTGATATCAAAACCTGTTTTCTAACTTAGTTAAACATGTTTTAACATGTTTAGCTCGTCACTTTTAGTTTAGTGCTTGTGTAGAGTCGTAAGTCAAGCGGTCTAAACCACCGCTTAGACTTTCGAACTCGACCCATTTGGTCGATCATTAGGATCCGACCAAGCATGTTTAGTGACCATAGTTGCATAGGGAATAACCTTCCGAGGTTATACCTTATGGTCACTTAGTTTAAGTAGTTGTATGATAGGTAGTTTATATGCCTTAGGTAAATGACCAAAATGCCCTTTTCATGTATAATTGGTATTTAAGCATATGTAACTTAAACTTTTGTCACATAATTGATTATGCAACATATTTAAACATGTTAGGGCATATAATACTTGTCATAGGACTAGTTAGACGTCTCGAACGCGTGTTTGCGCGAACGACGCGTTAAAGTAGGGCATATAATACTTGTCATAGGACTAGTTAGACGTCTATTATGTAGGCTTTGTTAAACCATATCACATGAGTTCCAATACTCATTTGTTTTACAAGACCTCATTCAATCCGATCTTCCGATTTAGGTGTCGATTATTTGACTAGTGATTCGATTACTAGGTGCTACTTGAATTTCCTTGGTTTGCCTGAGCTTGTTGAGTTCTTTAGACTGAGGATACTTTGCATTTCAATGTGAGTACACAGGTCCCCTATTTTACTGTTTTCAATTGTTTTGGGGTGATTCATACGTGTCAAACGATTTCAAGATTTTAACGATGATTTCAAAAACGAATACTATGGTTTATATTAAACCAATAACGATTTTGATAATGTGAACAAACTTGTTGGATGTATTTACATAATGAATAACATTCATTAGCATTGATCAAGCCGACCAGTATTAGGTTATGGTACCATAGGATCTGACAAATCCCGTTATCAGACTACACCCATGGTTATGTGTGGGGGTTATGTGGGTAACGACCGAATCTGTGATTGTTAACTTACCCTTTGGTGGTTTGTTAATACGAGTTTCGAGATAGTCGAGTTGCGAAGGTTTGAATGTTATTAGCGAGATAACCAAAAGTAGTTTCACAATTAAAACAAAAACGATTTTGGGACGAGTTAAACGATTTGAAACGATTTGAACAAGTTAAACGATTTGTACAAACGATTGGTTTTGGGTTGTGATTAGGTAATGGGACAGGTGTAACATGATAAAAGCATGGTAGATACGCCACTAGTACATCTTATATATAAGTGCTTTTATCATATTATATTCCGTGTCATTATTTAGTTCACTTGGGAAACGATTTTTGAAACGATGTCACACAACGAGGTTTTCTAAATGATATAAACCATACGAGTTTTGTAACGAGAACAATTTACGATGTGGTTATTTAAACAAATGTTTTGTGTCACACCCCCAAAATCCACATGCGGAGCATCACCGCTTGGAGGCGTGACTGACCAGGATCAAGCCACCAATCATATTGAACATAACAAGTATCAAGTAAAATTCAACCACACAATATGAAAGGTGTTTCAAATCAAAAACGTAGTTAAGTGTTTAGCGGAAGCATAATTGTAAAACCCAATGTAAGTATTAAGTACGAAATAAAATAATGTTTTTAGCATGGCACACACTGCCATGTCCCACAACGACCGTGCCTCCCTGTGTAAGCTCCATGAGTACCTAACGACCTGCAAGGCATGTAACAACGAGTCAACAACAAAGTTAAGCGAGTTCACAGTTGGTTGTTTAGTTATAGCATATGTTTCGTAAATCATATGTTCGTTTTGTAAACCATGTATCGTATTTATACGTATCGCGGTCTCCCAGACATGTTTGCGAAGATTAGTGGGGGCTTCCCATGTGTTACTAGACCGTGCGTATCGACTACTACGAAAATGTAAGTGGTGCCCTAAGTCAATGTCTATCAGCATTGACCCTTTGCCCATAGTCCATTAGTACACGCCCGTTCGGACGACACGGTGTGAGGTTTGTTTAACCTAATAGCGCTATTTACTAATGACCCGCTCGCCATAGGCCTCGGCGATTAAGTCGATATAAATGAGGGACTTCAATGATAGAGGTTTGGTCCAGTGTGTAATCTTGCCATCCTACCCACGGAGCATGGTTGTAGTTACCGTTTAAATCATTAACCCATTCCCAACCCTTGGGAATCCCATGCCTTGGAAAGAGTGTGAACTCACCTTGGTTTGCTCGGTATGCTTAACTATGTGCTCACAAGTAATCAGTCAAGTCCTAAAGTATGTACATATATTTAATCAGTTCCAGTTCGTATTGATTCACATGCCATTTATGTCACATAGTGTGTTTATGCAATCATCATGAAGTAGCACATAACAGTTAGTTCATGTTCATACAATCATACTCCATATAACTGAGTTCTTAGTAAATTCTAACATGGTTAATCAATTAACATGCTTGATGGGGTTAACAGACTTAACAAAGTTAATATTTTTAGCAAAGATAACAAGCTTCACAGAATTAACACGCATAACAGGAATAATAAACTAACAGTGTTAATCAATTAACAGGGTTAACAAACTAGTAGAGTTACCTACTTAACGGGGTTAATAAAGTTAATTGAGTTACTAACTTAACTCAGTTAAGAGACTAAACAGAGTTATCATACATAATGAGCTTAACATACATAACATGGTTATGTACCCAAGTCAGCATACTTAACAGAATTAATACATTTAACATAGTTAACGTACATAACAGAGTTACATACTAACAGAGTTACAACCTAACAGAGTTAATATGATATTCATATATAGCTAATAACTAACAAGGTCAATAACTAACAGGATTAGTACGGTATTCATAACATTCGATGAAATCACTTTGTGTGGCGAAAACACTTTATGGCGAAAACGCTTTGGACGAAATCCCCTTGGGGCGAAAACACCATTAGGCGAAATCACTCAGGCGACGAAATCCCAAGTGATTTCGTCGGGCTTAGTGTTTTCGTCAGGTAAGTGTTTTCGTCGGAGATACGTAACAGTTAAGAACAATCATCCAGTTCATATCATCATCAACAACAGTTACGTATTTCAAAACAGCAATGATCGATCAACATTTAGTCGGCCACAGTAATCATTTGTTCACTCATTCATTCAATCTTCACAATCCATACTGCCTAGCATGCACCTAGGTCGCAAACTACCACATACGATCTGGATGTAAAAATGTATTTGACGATTCATTCCAATCAACTCCAACAGAGATAAGGTTACTCAATCCAAATATTCATAACAATGACACTCTACCTTAGCATCACGATTTGCATTATAATCATCACTCATCGTTTGTATCTTAGTCAAGATCATGTTCATAATATAGCCATACATTCAGAAATGAAATCAAACCAAACTTTAAACAAGTAAACCACTAACCGGTTAAGAATGATTAAACAAGAGAAGTCTGGCTTCGAATGAAAGAAGAGCTGCCGTCGTACACAGGGAGACTCTAGGGTTTCTATACGTGTTGTGCGGTTATCGTGATATCAAAAGGGTTATCATATACTCAGAGTTGGGCCGATCCCACTGTTGCTCCAAGACCTATTCTGGACGAAAACACCTTTTGTGTTTTCATTGGACGGTGTTTTCGTTGGATCAGGGATACGAAAACACTTTAGTGTTTTTGTGAGGTAGTGTGTTCATCGTGTAGGGAGTGTATCCAAACAAGTAATAAACAACATAAAACCAAACACATAACAACACAAACAACTTAACATGAATCATGGTGCACAGTTTCAATGTATCAAACCACAAAACACAACATAAGGCAAGTAACGTATAGAGAAGGAACCTTGGAAACTTGAGTTGTCACATTTTGGGTTAAGAAGCATGGCTGCGAGATTTTATAAACTATAACTAACGTGATTTGAGTTGGTTAATCATGTTGCAATACTATATACTTTTCAAAACAATGTTTTCGAGGTATTACAATATGTAAACGAGCCATGAATCCGATACTCTCATAAAACCTATGTGCTCGCCAACATTTCTTTGCTGGCTTTGTTTTCACATATGTTTCAGGTGGTGTTGAATGATGTTGATTGCTAGGATGCATGATTTACATAGGTTCTGGACGAGGCCTTAGTGACTTAATAACGATGATAGACGATATGTAACTTGTTTGTTTGGTTTTAAGACAATGTAAATTATTGAATGAATCAATAAAACGAAACTTTTGTATCCATGGTTGTGAAACAATAATTCTGCCACTCCACTCCCTGACGTTTCCACCGCGGTTTCGTTGTTTAACGCGGTCGGGGTGTGACATCATACACATACCAACTGATTCAGATTTAAACAATGCACACCTCAATTCATCTTTTTTACTCTTTTCTTCGATTTCAACAAATCTTTTCAATAATCAATCCGCAACAAATCTTTGTGTAGTTATTCAGAATGTTTCGGATCATCATAGAAGACGAAACTTCAACAACCATTTTTCCTTTTCCTTCAATTTCGAGAACATTCTCTGTAACATGAAGACGTGTCGGGTTCTTCTGCTAGTGGTTTATGTATTGAACCAAGAATATGAAGTTCACGGTGCAAAGAGACCGCCTTGTTAATTTTAATGAAGCAATGAACATGGAATCTGCAAACCGCAGCCGTTTTTTTACAACGGAAATGGTGGCTATGCGTAATACAAACCGCAATCGTTTGTGACTATGGGAAAAACAAGTTTTCTTTTTGAGCTTGATGGATGTCCGTTATCTCAACGCTTGTCCTTACATTACTGATCTGGAATTGGAGAACCGTTGTGTATTTGCTTGTTGATCTGGAATTGGAGAACCGTTGTGTATGTGAATCAGGTTCTCAAACAAACACTACTAAAGATGAGTTGGTATTGAACCAAGAATATGAAGATCACGAAGCAGACACATGGGAAGAAAGTCATTGGACTACCGCAGATGAAGTCAAATGTGATCAAACTTGGACATCGGACGTAAATCTTGAATCAAATACGTGGTTCCCAATTTGCGAAACATAATCCCAGATTGTCTAGAGAAGCGCTTTTATCATGTGTCATATGGTAACAAGAGTATGTTGTTCCAAGATCAATTCCAATTGAAGTTTATTCAACTCTCCTGTTCCAGATGCAGCTGATGAAACCGGAGCTGTTATCTCGGTTGTTCAGTACTTTCGTGATAAATACAATGTTCATCTTCGTTATCCTTTACTTTCTACAATTCAAGCAGGCACGTATGCTAAACGTACTGTTATTACATCCAAGATGATTCAAGTGGGTCCTATGAAGCAAGTGTCGGTCTATTCAATTGAGATGAATCATTGCATTACATCCCTGTTGAAAAACACAATCGATAAATTTAGGCAAAATGGGGTTGAAAGATGATAACCCAACAGTGGAGGATCTCATTCTACAGCTTTGATAAATTCAGTAGTATTCTCAAATAATGTATCCCAGATGTTTGAAGACTGACAAATGTCCAAAGTGCTGTTTTTTTGTTCGCGTGACGGAAAGCTACCACATGATAGGAAGCTACCTTGCAAAATAAAAAAATTAAATTGACACCTTCAATACGCATCGTATAGGCCTATACGATGCATATTAGTTTTTTGGTAAGGGGGACATTGTCAGCCTTTGATAGACATAGAAGTTTGAACCCACTTCAATACGAGGGTGTCGATTTAATCCCCCAAGGTGTGCCAATAATACGGCCCTACCCAAAACATTATATCTCATTCCATCATCTCCGGCCAAATGCAAAAGATTAACCTGCAACATGTAATTAATTTATTTCTCCACGATAACCAAATGAAAATTTATTAATTAACAAAATCATTTGTATAAATACATCCTACTTAGAGATACTGGCACAAGTAGATAAGCAAACCATACTTACAATTCCAATACCAATATGTCTGGCTAAACCTAAAACTCATACCTTATTTCGATGTTGCGTCGTTAGCGCAGTTTACTCTGTCAGAGATGTGGAAGGAGTGATTCAGACGAGTAGGGGAATGCACAGTTGAGAAAACCACGACCGCAAAAACGCATCATTGAATAAAATCACAAACAGATAATTGTGAACTCTACACGTATCATTGAACACGACCGGAAAATGCATCATTGAGAAAACCACGACCTGTCACCACTACACACAATTTCGGGCACCACCATTGTATCTCTTTCTCGCCACTCAAAACAAACAAACTCGTTTTCTCTGGCTACCACCAAAATCCAAACAAACCTAAACTAAAACAAACCAAACCAATTTTCCATCCAAATCCTCGGCCAATGTAGCAAATGGTTCAAGATTTGTCCAGATCTGGGCTAAACAATGGTATTAGAGTGAGAGTTGCAGGAGAAGTAGGTCGGAGAAGTGGTGCTTATCGTAGATGCCGACGGCGAAGAGAGAGCGAGAGGGGGAGAGACGGTGGAGGAGGATTTGTTGATCGGAGATGGCAGCGATTGTGTGGTGGAGGATGATTCAAAGAAGAAGATAATAATTTAAAGAAGAAAGAATTGGGTGGGTGACAGAAAAAACTGAGAAAAATTGAAAAGGGTAATTTAGTAATTTTACACCCATTTAACTGAGAAAACTAACCCTCATCCGCACCAGGGATTATCCGAGTAACAAATGATTAAACCATAGGGAGCATACATGCTATTTTGAAAAGTTGGGGACTAAACGTGAAACCACAGGGACTATCCGGGTAATTAACTCTTAATATTTATATCTATAGTTATCCCCATAGTAACGTAAAAATTCTAGTAAGTTAATTCCTTTAAACTTTTTTAACTACAACTTTTATTAGAAAACATGCCCCGCTAACAAGGAGCTAGACAAGCGCAAAACAACAACAAAGAAACAATTATATGCCAAAAGCTATCCATCTATTTCAATTGAGCTCTAGATTTTTCAAACTATTTTTAATCCAACTGAAACTATAAGCCTTTATCTCAACATAAATGTCGTTCATCTTCATCTTTTCATTATTAAAAGGATTTTGTTCTACATTTTCCATAACACCCAGCAGCCCACCATTATGATTCCCATACTTATTCTCCCCTTCTGGTCCGAACCGTGCATATTTATGAGTATTAATCAGATCTTGAAAAGGGAAGTCATATATAGGTTGCAACATGCCACCCGAAGACATTCACTTTCAACGTACCCACGAATTACCCTCCCATTTTGTAACCTCTGTGAAAATTTTGAGCCTTTAACTTTTGTACTAAATATTCCTTAATAAGAACATTATAATTTTAACTTAGCGTCAATACTAGAAAAAATCTAAGATCACATACCTTTAAACCTTCCAAACTTTAGTTGAGGAATTATAATCGTCAAAACAACGAAACTCAAAGGCTAGGGACTAAAAATACCAAAAACCTTAATTTCTCATGTTGTGCCACCTAGCAAGACACTAATTCCTAAAACACTCATGGACACTTATCCAAACCATCTTCAAGTTCTAAACACATCATAAGACACTAATCATCTTCTAAGACATCCATGAATACTTGTTTTGCCTAAGTTTTGACACCTATTTTCTCATTTACCACACTTCTTCTAGTGTTGACACCTTAATGGACACTAATCACATTCTTAAGCATCCATGGACACTTGTCTTAATATCCTTAACCTCCCTTCACTATAAATAGCATTCTTTGATCACCATTTTCTTCACACCAACTCAAAAAACAAACAAAGTCTTAGGTGAGTTCTCTAGTTCCTAATTTGCAAGCTTCTCTTGGTCTTTTGAATGAGTCATTTGAAGTTATCCTAAGTAGTAGTATGATATGCACCAAATGCAACATATAAATTATATCAAATAAGGTATAAAATCAACCCTTTTATGTACTAATGTTGGAAAAAGTGTGTTTCTTTGTATACTTTTGATTTTCAGATTAAAAGAGCTTAAATGTACAAAAGGGACAAATTAACGGCAAAAACCAACATAAATACAAAAGAAGAGAAGTTGATACATCATATCGACCCTCCAAGCTTCACCCCAAGACCAAAAACAATGAATCAAAAGACAAGCACGGGGACATGCCCCACTCCAGATTCCATGAAGAAAAGACGAACAAAAGCAGACAAGAGACACGGGGCCGTGTCCCATGGACATGGGTCGTGGTCAACTCCCAGATATGAAAAATCTTCAATAGTACAACAAGTACAAGGCCACGGGGCCGTGCCTCTAACACAGCTCATTAAATGAAGACAGAGAAGAAGGAGACACAGGGTCATGCCCTTCGGGCACATGGCCGTGTGAAGGGCCTATTTCCATCTATAAATAGGGGTGCTTGGTTCAATTACAATCCATCCCTTGGCAAACCATTTCTTTCACACCTGCCACATTCCACAATCATCCACCACATTCCTCCATCATCCATCTTTATAATGTGTGTAGTAGTCTTGGGATCCAAGATTGTTAGTGCATATGTCTGTTGACTTCGTCTTGTATCGAGTCATGTAATAGAATAGATAGATCAAGACACGTTGCTTGAGAGAAACGGGAAACAGGTCTGAACCAGCAGGTTCATGCAACATGGCCAGTTCGTGCGAACTGACCAGTTCGTGCGACCTGGACATGTCTGGTTCGTGCGACCTGGGTTTCCTATATATAGGTGAGTCTTGGATTTCATTTGTAACTTTGGAGAACTTTCTGATTCCGGTAGCGAAGCTCTGCCGAAGTGTCGCCAGCTCATGTAACGTTGTGAAATCAATACAAACGACATTTAATATACTTCTAAGTGCATATCAAGCTGCAATGAAGATCAAATCACTGAATTCCGCCTATGATTTGTTCTAGAACTCTTCTGATCGACTCATTTGATCGAATCCCTGATCCTACAAGTGGTATCAGAGCTCAGGAGGAAGAGTTCTTACCATTTCAGCTTGTTTTCACGGATAAATCTGATTTCTACTCATTTCTACTCACTTTTCTATACTTTGTCATCATATTTACTGAGTTTTTACGGTTAAAATGATCTGATTTTGTGATATAACACGTAAAACTCTGTTTTGAACAATCCGTGAACAAATCAGAACCTAATTCAACCTAAAACTTGATAAAATTGACCAAACCGCGCGAAAATCATGTCAGATCGTTCGAAAAGCATTCAGATCATGTGAAAGTGACTCCATGTCGTACGAATTGGGCTCCAGGTCGTATGAATTAGGCTCCAGGTCGCACGGATTAAGTCCAGCTCGCACGGATTGAACCCAGCTCGCAAGGTTTTAGTTTATCAGGTCGCACGGTTTGTGTGAAAGAACTCCAGATCGCTTGGAAATCTTCCAGATCGCACGGTGTAGTTAAAAAGGTTTCAAGGTCGTTTGGAATTGCATTTCAGGTCGTTTGGAATTGCATTTCAGGTCGTTTGAAAAGTTGTTCAGACCGCACGAGGAGAGTTTGTTATTCCAGATCGTTTGAATTAACGTCCAGACCGCACGAGGTGGTCCAGACCGCACGAAGTCAGTTCAGGTTGCTAGAAGATTGAATTCCAGGTCGTTTGAAATCTTACCAGGTCGTACGAGTTGAATTACCAGATCATTTGAAAACTAGTCAGCTCGTTTGAACAATCTGTTTTTGTGAACCTTCGATACCGAAACATGGATTCTGAATTTTACAACGCATTTGCTACCCCTATCACTATGGCTCAGAACGATATGTTAGGCCAATTGATGAATACGGAGAGATTGTTGCTATTAAAGATTTAGATGATAAAGAGAAACAGAAATACAAAAGTGAAAAGATGATGATCAGTATATTGCAACAAGCAATTAAGGAAGACATCTTGATCTTATTGCAACACAATGAAAGTGCACACTCAATGTGGAAAGCACTAAAAACGAAGTTTGTTGGAAGCTTAGATAAGATCAAGAACAAAAAATCGCTTTTGAAGAAAGAATTTGATCTATTTCATGGATTGAAAACAAAAAACACCAAAATGATTATAGAAAGATATTGCAATTTGGTGGTTAACATGAAGTGATTGGATATCAAGAAAGATAGAGAAGAATGGTTTGAAAAGTTGGCCGATGCATTGCCACAAGATGTTTTGGGCACGTATCTTATGATCTTGAAGAATAATGGTGAATTTGCGAATCTATCGTTGAGCAAGTTTATTGAAAAACTTGAAGTTCAAGAGATGGAACAACGGAAGATGGTGAAAATGAAAAATTCTAATGGTGAATAGGACATTGGTTTGTACTACAAAGGAAGTACGATTGATAAGACCAACATTGCACCAAAGATCGAAACTGCATTTAACACAAATAGTTCTTCTGGAGGGTCATCTCAAGGATCAAACAACAATAATGGATTCTCTTCATATCCATTATTTGATCCAAATTTTTCAGCAACCAATTCTAAACTGCAAAGCTCATACAACAATAATGGCCAAGTTATATAATGCAACATTGCATTAGATCTTCAGAATGGTCAGAATTTCTCGGAAGAGGTTGCCAAAGGTCATATGTCTTTATTGGTGATCGTATTAGAGTCTTATGAAAGTTTGGTAGCCGGAAGGATTGGTAATCCATGTTGACCAAAGAGGATTATGATCAAATTGATGCTGAAGAGATGGAACTAATGGATATAAAGTGGTGTATGGCTAGTGTGTTGAGAAGAGCTGAGAAGTTTAAACAGATCACTGGAAGAGATGATTTCCGTGATGCTGGAACTTCACCTTTAGGTTTTGATAAATCTAAAGTTACTTGTTTTTGACAAATCGCGAAGCAAGTGGAGCTCAAAATCCATTCGGCAACAATGATTATCATCGAAAAGCGATTTATCATCAAGTTGCTCAACAGCCGCATCAACAACAATCATCACAAACTTCACATGCTAGGAAGGATCTGATCGAAGAGCCATCAAAGAAAGCTTATCTAGTTCATCAAGAAGATGAAAGAATTCCAGAAGGTTTTAATTTGGATCGTTATGATCCTAACAGAACTTCAGATTCTAAAGCATTTGTTGCTCAAATTTTTGAAGATTCAACTGCTGAAGATGAAATGGTGTATGCTTATTACGAATCTCAGTAATTCAGTCCTAAAAAGAAAGAAGAAGAACCAGTTTCAACAGAAGAGGCTTCAGTAAAGGCACCAATCTTTGATCACTCATCAGATGAAGAGAGTGATGATGACAGTGAAGAAATTTGAAAACTTGAATATTATAAAAGAGAATTTTCACCTGATAGGTATAATTTGTATTTTGCAGGTAAAATGGAAGAGATCAAAGAAAGACAAGCTGCGAAAAAGAAGAATCATAAGGCAGCAACTGTTAAAGAAAAGATCAACCTGAGGAAAATGTCCGAGTAATAAAGAAGCAGGTTAAAGAAATTCCAGCTATCAAGGTTGAGAAGGAAGAAGATACTAAAAAGATACATGAGAAGTGTGAAAATTGTGATACTGTGAAAAGGCACAACAACAAATTGATTCATAACATGAACAGACTGAAAGAATCTTATGATGTTTTAAACAAAGCTATGAATCAATATGGAAAGTTAAGCAATGAACAAGAGATAGCTAAGAAGACACTCAATGGAGCGTTCATGACGAAGCATAAAATCATTAATCAGTACATTGAGAAATGTGCTGAACTTGAACAAAAATTGGAAACTCAGAGGATAGAAACTGAGAGGGTAAACAGGTTATTGAAAAGTTATTCATGTGCTTCTTACGTGATTGACAGGATTTACCCTACAGTAGAAGGCATGGAAGTGTTTGAAGAAAAGAAATCTGAAGTAAATAATATTGGTAAGAAACATAGTACCAATTATACAAAGTGTCCACCGCCGCTTGAAGAAGGATATTCTCCACTAAATCCTAATTCAGAAAGAGTCAAAAAGGCAACCAATTTAAAGTGGGAATCTGAACCTTCAGATGGATTGCCAGATAATATTGACATCACATTCACTGCATCTGACACTGATTAACAATCTGAGTTGATTAAGAAAGTGGTGGATCATGTGTTAGATAAAGATGAAACCGAGGAGTCAGAGTCAAAGTCAAAGTCTGAGACTTCAAGTCCAACAGTTGAAAAAGGCAAAAGGGTTTACAATAATGATTTTCTGATATCAAAAAATAATTTGAATGACGAAACATTCAAAGTAGCATATACTTTGAATGACTCCGACAAATTATATTATGATGAAGAATTTCCAATAAGAAGTGTACAAACTGAACAGATTAAAAAGGTTTTCAAATTAACAGAAATTAATATTTCTGAAATAAAAGATAAAAATCTTTCTGAAAAACCTAAACAATACACTTCAAGAGTTCAACAAAGGTTAAACAAGAAAAAAGGTCTTGGTCCAAATCACCATAAGAAACCAAATCACAAAAATAATTTCAAAAAGAAAGGATTAGGTTTTATTCCAAAAGAAAATGAAAAATATGTTAAAGATTTTAAATCGAAAGTTGTTTTTGTATCAGGAACATCTTCTGAAGAAGAAAAAGAGACTTCGTTCAGAAAACAGACGAACAAAGAATTCCTTGCTAAGAAGCAAGAGGGAATGAAGAATGATGTTACTTAGAAAAAGGAGACAAGAACCTGTTACCGATGCAATGAAGTTGGTCACATCGCCTGGAACTGTCCAAAGGCAACCCAAACAAAACGGGGAGTCTCTGAAAACTTGAAAGAAAAATTGGTTGATAATGAACCACCAACTGAAAAATTTAAAATGTTTAAAAATTCAACATATGAAGTTGGTGAGTGTTCTAAAAGGTTTTACAAAAGAAGAGTGACTCTTAACAATCAAAAGTGGGTTGTTAAGAAATCAGATATTAAATCTGGCGATGAGTTTGTTTCTTCAGAAGCAAAGGAGCCACTTTCTGGGAATGAATCTGACTCGTCAAAGTCAGAGGAGCCACCAGTTGAGCTAAAAAGTGATAATTCCGTTCCGACAATGGATGATGCAAATTTTCCACCATTGTCAAATGGAAACTTAAAGCAAAAAATTGGCAAAATTGAGATTTCAAAACATTTTTTTTTTCTGAAAAGAAAGAATTTGATGTTAAAAAAGCCTTTAACCCTAAAGTTCTAAATATTTTTGGAAAAATGGTTGACGGGAAGGTCAAAGGGGTAAAGGAATTCTATGAAAAGAACAAGAAAAGAAAGAAACCGAGTAATGATGACTCGGAATCACCCAAGGACCGTCAGGCTTGGGTGAATCTCTTTAACTGAAAATCCTGACTTGTCGGAGCTCCCATGTTGGTAATCGTGGACATGTTGTAGAAGGCGCTAGGCGCTAGTCGGGCGGTGAGGTACCGCCTAGGGATTAATCGGGATTAATCGGAATGGGATTTTTATATGTATTTTGTCAAAATTATATATATATACCCAATAATATAAAAATAATACTTCAAAATTCACATAAATACTTCAAGTTTCAGATAGTATGGTTCGATTTTGACCGATTTTGAGCAATTTTGACCACCTAGGACCGATTTTGACCGATTAATATAGTCCGATTAATCCAATTTTTGACCACCTAGGACCGCCTAGGTACCGCCTTTGACCGACTTTGACCATGGCCGATTAATTGACCGACTAGCTCAAAATTAGGCAGTAAGTGGCCGCCTAGCGCCTAGGCGCCGATTAATCGGCCTCCTAGGCCGATTTCTGCAACCATAATCGCGGAGCATGAATCAGCATCATTCTTGAAAAATGTTTTTGTGAAAAATCTACAAGTGATATATTCTTTACAAAGTGGTTAAAAGAAAAAAGGGATTCATTCATAAGCTGTTAAAAGAACAAAATGATGAATTAAACCCCATGTTTGTGAAATCAACAAAACTAATTTTCCGGAAAAACCATTTTGATTAAAACAAACTTAAGTGTTTTGAAATCATAATGGGAAAATAGTTTGTTGTCAGGGGGAGTTCTGATTGTTTACGCCAAGTGGATGGAGAATTGAAGCAATTCACATCAGTTTGTCATTTTATTTGTACAGTTTATTGCTTTTACTCTCAAATTTTCCCGGAAAATAAAAAATTGAAACATATTTTTGATTTTAGGGGGAGTAAAAAAATTAAGAAATTTTGAAAATTTGAAAAAAACCAAAAACATGATAAAATTTGAAAAATAAAAAAAACATCAAAAAATCAAAAGGAGTTTTGTCGTGAAAAAGAGGAAATGATAGTACATAGTAGACAATCACAGTACGCTAAAAAATTGGAAAGTTAAAATATGATAAACGGTCTCACTGATAATATGCCAGTAGGTTTTTACACGCTTAGTAGATTGTTTTTCGAGATATAAACCTAAATATCAAATACTTACTTATCTCGTGGGGAACATCTCTCGGATATATAGGTAACCCCTGAAATCTTGTTTGAAGGGCTTTCTATTTCTGACATACTAGGTCTTTGTGCGTGATGATATCTGGGGTATTATACTAGGACTTCTGATTTTGCGGGAGCAATACCCTAGTCCTCGTATAATACTCTGCACTACTTTAATGATAAAGCTCACCCTCAGCATAAAAAATGATGAAACATTGAAAAATGCGAATCATGTGTTGTTGAAGAAAAGATCCCCAGACGTGACACACCTAAAAGTCGAGCCATCATCTCTTTGTCTGAAAGGAATTTCTAACCTGAGCTCTCATGGTCTCGCATTACCCATTTACAGATATCATTAGTGTACATTCACCTGTAAGACTGAATATAGGAGTCTGGATACGAGAGTATATTCTGAGGTGGGGCACGCGAATAAGTTTAAGTCATTAAAACACTAATCTCGTATCTCGAATCAATTGAACTTTGTGTGAAAATTTAAGTGGACTAGTATACTGACAATCTAAGTGAATCGTTTAGAACTTAAAGTCTAAAAAGCTCAACGGTGCTAGTGATTTGTCAAAACTGATATGATCCTCTTACACAAACTCACAAAAATATTGTCTGTAAATACTTCTTTATTGCATTTTAACATGCTGAAAATCTTTGAAAAAAAACCCAAAAAGAATGTGTTTTAGCATAAAATTTTGACAATTCAAAAAGATTTTATTTTATTTTATTTTCGACAATTGATGTTTGGAAAGCTGATTTTCAAAATTCCAAGTGCTGAACATGATGAACAATAGGGTTGGGAGAGTTTGTTTGAAATGAGAAATGTTTTTGAAATGATTAAATGGTTCATTAATTTGAAACCAAAGTTGAGTGATACGAATACAAGTGGTTTCTAAAATTGTTATAAATAAAAAACCTTATGTTTTGGGTAGAGTATGTGCAGATAAAAAGCTTTAAAAGAGCTAGGTTTCGACTCCTGAGGATTTTCCGCATAAGCATATGTAGATTAGAGCCAGGTTTCTGATTTTGTTGCTGAGGAGACGTCCTGAACATGTGAAATCCTGTAGATAGAAGATTCCAGACTGCGATCCCAGCTTATTGAAAGGGGGAGTCTGAAGACATAAGAGCCAAATTCAGTTATTGGAACAGCGTTTGAGATAGAAGCTGCTGATGCTGATAAGCTTAAGGAATCAAGAGACCTGATAAAGAGAATTAGAGAGAGAATAGAGTTAGGTTGAGATTCTAAGAGAGTAAGAGAGAGATTGATGAGGATGCTTACAGAGACAGATACTTTGGAAAGAGCGAGAAGACCGATCAAGACGGAAGACTCAATACACTGAAGACTCGTCAACATCCAAGGGGGAGTTTGTTAGTGCATATGTCTGTTGACTTCGTCTTGTATCGAGTCATGTAATAGAATAGATAGATCAAGACACGTTGTTTGAGAGAAACGGGAAACAGGTCTGAACCAGCAGGTTCATGCAACCTGGCTAGTTCGTGCGAACTGACCAGTTAGTGCGACCTGGACATGTCTGGTTCGTGCGACCTGGGTTTCCTATATATGGGTGAGTCTTGGATTTCATTTGTAACTTTGGAGAACTTTCTGATTCCGGTAGTGAAGCTCTGCCGAAGTGTCGCCAGCTCGTGTAACGTTGTGAAATCAATACAAACGACATTTAATATACTTCTAAGTGCATATCAAGCTGCAATGAAGATCAAATCACTGAATTCCGCCTTTGATTTGATCTAGAACTCTTCTGATCGACTCATTTGATCGAATCCCCGATCCTACAAAGATTGATCGTAAGAGTTTTTGTCAAACAAAGGCCATGTTTGGCTAATATCTTACATCACTTGGTGAAGACAAGTCTATTATGTATTACTTTGGATTTCCAAGCTTTGGTTAACTTTTTAATTGGGTATGTATTAATGACTTTGATAGCTAGTTTTTATATTGAAAGTGAACTTTATTTTATCATCTCTTCATGTTTTGTTGATTCACTCATTCATGTCTTTACGGTCTATATAAAGTGCGTTAACTGCTTGGAAGGGGGTTAGAAGGGTGGTTTGGGTAAAGTTATTATCTCATTCAGTGTATAGATCATGCGAGGACTTGGTTCAAGCATATTAGGTCTTCTATTGAGGTAGATAGCATCAAATCAGAAGAAGTAAGAACGGCTTGAACCCCTTCCCTTATAAATAAACTACTATTAAAACTTTAAACCGGCCTTGCAGGACTGTATCCCTGCTGACTCAGACCAATATGGCTGAGAGTTGCATTGCCTCCAAAAGAGGGGCATGCCACATTTTGCATTAATAAATTACTTAATTATCTTTTAATATTCCGGCCTTGCGGAACTGTATCCCTGCTGACTCAGACCAATATGGCTGATGGTAGCGTTGCCTCCAAAAGAATGACATGCCACTAAAACTAAGATAATCTCTTAAAAAACCCAACAGAAATCATCAAAAGATACGTAAAGATGAGTCGGAACCAAGTGATTCTATCTTGTCTATTTGTTTCTTTTATTATTTTAGTTTCTTTCTTTATTTTTAGTTACTAAACATCTCCTCTTAAAATTTGGTTAGATTAGACGTTGACGATATACTGGTATTAAAAGCTCTTGTGTCCTTGGGTGACCTCTGTATCTTACCAGCACTATACTACGCCAACAATGGGTGCACTTTCCCTAGCATGTTGTAGAGAGTGATAATGTTATATCGTGTTTATAAATTTAAAGTTTCATAAACGAGTAAAAGTGCTTAAAAATATATCAAAAATTATACCCACCTCGCACCATGTCATAGTACGTTCCCTTCCTTTAGCTCTTTCAATAAACAAATAGTTTCGTAGCATATTTTGAACCTGTATTTTTACACATAATAAAACTACCAACGGGAACACATAAGTATTTTTCCTGTTTTGGACAGATTATGTGTTGTCACTTTGAAAAATCAAACTTGGTCAAAACTTAACCAGATGAAGTAAACCCTTATTTCATGATTAAGTACTCCGAAATACAGTTTTAACGATGTATAATATACCTAAAAGAACTTATGTTTGGACCCTCAACAGTTTAAAACCAAACTAAAGTGTAAAACTAAACGATCTGTAAGGATCTATAGTTTTTACCATTTTCCGGGTTCCAAACAGAAATATTTTCTAAATAAAAGTTGTAGATAACATTCTAATTTAGTTTTCTGGAAATTTTTATAATGTTTTGATATCGTTTACTATTTTTAAAACATAAAACGAAAACAATACAGAAAGCTATCAAAAATTATATATTCTAAAAACTAAATAAATTACAAGTTGCCGAGGGTTCTTTTAACCCATACCATCTACAAACATCATCACATAAAACCATAACGAATGATCCTTATTATTAGGAATTACTTGTAAAGCTCGAGAATGCACAAACTCATCACCAAAGCATCAAGGTGAGTACATAGTTCCCTTTTTTCTTTAACCTTTGGGGTGATTCATATGAGCTAAACTATTTTTCAAACAAATTTACTACATATGGCTTATATAAAATCTATGTTCCTTTTTGTGTGAAGCTTGATGGTTAGTAAATAACCAAAAGCAAATACATTCATTAATTTTGGCCAAGCTGGTAGTGCGTTATAACGTTATAGGTGTGACGCCCCATTCCCACTTCCGGATTGGTTTTTGTTAAGATCAAGGAAGTATCCTTTGGGAATGACAGAAACCGAAATATATGTTCTAGGTAAACTCCTTTTGGGTTTATTACTAGTCAACTCAGGTTTGAATGTATACCCCAAAAATGATCAAGCTTGTTTATACAAAAGCACAAAAGTTTTCCATATTAAGCCACACAATTTGTGTTTAAACAATTTATTGCCAAATGGTTTATACAAAACTATTTCTGCCATGTACTTGGCTACAAAACCTATGTTACTCACCAGCTCTTTGTAGTTGACCCAAATTCTTTTCACATATGTTTCATGTACTAATCCATGATGTTATTCAAGTCTGCATCACATAGGAAACGGACTTGGGTCTTAGTTTGCTTTAATTTAAAAACAATTACTTGTGATGTTTTGTGTTTGAAAAACAATGTAATTCAGTTAATTAAACTTTAAATTAGTGACATGTGTTGTAAACAGTCTTGTAGTGTGACTCCTTGACATTTCTGTCGCGTTCCACGCAGTTGGGGTGTTACAGATTTACTTCCGATCGAGTTTGGATTCATGGTGGAAAAGGCTTTTTTCATCAATGCAACTGTAAATAAACATAATTTGTCCTTCGTCCTTGTCCATTTATCTCTAACTACAAAATCCATGTTCTTCACAATCTATTCAAGATTGACCAGCTGCTACATCACATCACCATCGATAATTCTATCCTTCCAATTCCAAGTATAAGTCACTGACCCCCCTAAAATTCTTAGAAAATGAAAACCCTTTGACGTTGGTGGAACAATGCCTCAATAACCCCTCCTACTTTTTAGCGGCGCGTAACATCCATTCCGTGTTTGCTACCGTAGACAATTTGATTGGTTGACATTGCCCTCTTACCCGACATGTCCTTCAACCAATCCAACACTCATTATCAGACATTTCTAAACTTTGGCTTATCACATCTCTCCTTATGACCCTGTATAAATCCTCTTGATCCTCGCAAATCTCCCATCTTTTCTACATTCTCCTTCAGCCCCATTGTTCCATGATTTTATTTTTTGACGGCCTCTTTGTCACCCTATACCACTCATGAACTTGTGTTAAGATTTTGGCCAATCCGAAGATTATTGTAATTCGACAATGGTGCACCAATGGAACATTTCACATGTCAAGGTTTAACAACAGAAATGGGGAAATACGAGTGTTTGGGCAGTTCTTAAGGTTTAACAAAGAAGATGGGGAAATACGGGTGTTTAGGTAAGCTGAGCTTTTAATTTTTCTTTTATCTTTTTAAATTCAAAGGTGGATTGATTTGAACACGGACCAATTGGAAAAATCAAGCATCATAAGCTTAAGTGTAGAACATTAGTTACAAAGGGAGGTTATTACACACTTGAATAACTTGTTACCATTAGAACTAACACATGGATACCGGATTTAGTCACGCACAAGTCTAGTATTTTCAAGGGTGAAAATGAGTTGAGTTGCTCATGAGCTACTTGAGAACAACTCATTAAGAGTTTGAATTGATCTAATCTTAAACAAGCCTGAAGCTAAGCTTGAGCTTATATTAAACCCCTTTTAGTAACCGCGCTCGAGTTTCACATATCGAGCTTGGCTAAAGCCATGAGCTTAAACGTGTTAGATCTCAAGTGGCGCAACAGTACCAACACACAAACATACAAACGGATTAACACGCACAAAAAATCAAGAAGAGCACGATAATTTAACGTGGTTCGGATTCGGTGTGAATCCTACGTCCACGAATGCAACTAGGTATTTCTTTTTATTAGCTCATAGGATTAAGGTTTTTAACTTGGTTGGCTAAGAAAACGAAAACATAGGCCTACATAGAATTAAGTAAAATGAAGCCCCTTTTTTCTTTACTTCAAGTCTTCCAAATTAATTCAAGACTAAAGACTTCATCAGTCTTAACAAAGTTCCCTGTTTAAGAACACCTTGTTGGTTCTAGATGATTTCTCATACATATTCGATAGATCCAACGTCATACCACGAGCCATGGTTTCATGCATGATGGTAAAAGCGACGCTCCTCGTCAATATTTGAGATTATATATAAAATAGATATATGAGTTTTTCAAACATATTAATAAAAGCTAAAAAGAGTAACTAACTAGAGGACTATCTTGGAAAAAAGGCTAAATTTTAATGAACTCTGTTTTAAAATTAAGATATAGAGAAGTTAATGTTTTGAAGTTTTATAGATGAGATAATATTAAGGTTTGTAGCTACATCGATATATGATCAATAAATGTGTTTTCAATTTGATAGAGCTAAGAAATATATTAATTTCATTTATACTCATTTGTAATGAAAAGATTTTATTCATCATATATAAACCTTTAACTGATATCTTAACTTTACCATAACTATTTATTAATTAAATCCGTATAACAATTATTAGTAAAAATAACAAATCTAATTTATGTCATACCAATAAAATTGGCTTTTTACCAATAAAGAGAAAAAAAAAACAACTTAAATAATGAATTTTGTAAACATAATTGAGGTCTTAGAGATTTATTTTAAATAAAAGTTATATTTAAAAGATACACAATGATAAAAAATATTAGAGTAAATTGCCAAAATCGTCCCTGAGGTTTGGGTATGTTTGCCATTTTCATCAAAAAACAACTTTTTTTTGTACCATAATCCTTCACTTTTGGGATTTTTCCCATTTTAATCCAAACATCTAACTTTTTTTTGCCAAAATCGTCCATGAGATTTGAGATTTTTGCCATTTTCATCCAAATGTTTGATAGAAAAAATAAAGCAAATTAGATGTTTGGATGAAAATGGCAAAAAATCCTAAAAGTGGAGGACTGTATTGTACAAAAAAGTTGTTTTGGATGAAAATGGCAAACATGCCCAAATCTCAGGGACGATTTTGGAAATTTACTCAAAATATTATTAGTTTTATACCTTGTTATATGTAACATAATACGTAATTTCATTCATATTAATAATATATGAATTTGTGTATTACATGTTTTTCAATATTCAACCTTTGTAATACATGGCTATTATGGTATTTTCAGTGTTACTAATTAAGATGGGCCAGTTTTGTGATAAATTAAAGTTAGTTGTGTGACCTATCATATGGTAATAAAAACTCGTTTATATAAAGTTTCGTTACTAATTAACATAGGCCGTTAGTTATATAAAGTTTTTTAAAGATTATATAATTATATTTTTCATATTGTACAAAATGTAATGTGCGGGTCTATAACCTAGTAAACTAATAAGGAATATCCATGTTGCATATTACTATCGGGGGTTGTTTAATTATTTTAACAGTTATTTTGCAATGAAAGCACAAATATAACAATTTTGACCCATTAACAATTGTAATATGAGAAACCAAAAAAAAATATAGTATGTTTTAGAATAACAAAATTTGTGGTGAAGGTTTGAGAAGAATAAATTATTTAATGATGAGAAGCCAACTTAGGCTCCTTTTATACATATGCACACTTCGACAAATTCTAGAGGTCAATTTAATGCTCGTCTATTCAACCTTTGTAAAGGAATCAAGTCAATGTCACATGACATTCTCTTCTTAAATTTATCTTACTGTTTGCGAGATTGCTTAGATGTTTTCATTTATCTTCGGAATTGAAAGTTAACTTCAAAAAAAGTCAATTATTCGGTGTTGGGGTGGATAATGGGAATATTATACATATGGCTTCCATCCTTCAATGTAAGGAGGGGGTACTACCGTTTAATTATCTTGGCCTACCCGTTGGTGCAAACATGGGCTTGATAAAAAAAATTGGAAGCCGGTTGTTGAAAGATTTGAGAAGAAACTCTCATCGTGGAAGGCGAGAACACTATCCTTTGGGGGAGAAAAACACTCATAAAGGTGGTACTCAATAACCTACCGACATATTACTTCTCTCTCTTCAATGCACCGGTACAAGTGACGAAGCACCTAGAGAATATTAGAAGAAAGTTTCTATGGGGCGGTTGCTTGGAAAATAATAAGGTGAGTTGGGTCCCGTGGTACAAGGTTGTGGCTCCGAAAGAAGATGGGGGTTTAGGAATTCGTAACCTTGCTTTGACAAACAAAGCATTGATGGTTAAATGGAGGGTGAGGTTTAAAAATGAAAAATTATAGCTTTGGGCACGGGTTATCACAACCATACACGGAGGAGCTAGGTGCAACAAATCCATCCCACTCAAATGTTTACTTAGAAGAGTTTGGAAAAGTATTGTCAACATGGGTAGAGTATCTTGTACCATGGGCGTCGATGTCACAAATAGACTGGTACCAAAGCTGGGTCAAGGAGATAAAACACTGTTTTGGCTGGATACATGGGCTGGAAACAGCCCCTTACGTGTCACTTTTCCTCATCTGTATGCACTAGAGTCCGATAACTAATGCAAAATTTAGCAAAGATATAGGGTCGTAGATGGGAGGGTGGAATGGTTTTGGGGCAGCTCCAATGGCCTGAGTCGACCAGCACACAGGGCAGACTGGGCGACCTGCGTATCTCTCTTGAATGGGATTGCGATTGGGCTGGGCACGGACAATTTGCTTTGGAAATCTAATACAAATTGTGAGTCGTTTACTGTTGGAAGTCAACGCAAGGAGTTGGATCACATAACGCCAATCTTGGAAACAAAGGTACTACCTTGGTTGCACTGGATCCCCAATAAAATTTACTGCTTTTTGTGGCGCGTGGTTCTCAACCGTATTCCGACTAGAGACACCCTTATTACTTGACACATTCAGTGCCTTCCACCTTATGTGTGCTTTATGGGACAACTGCCAACCACCTTTTGGTCTCGTGTGATTTTGCACAAATGGTATGGATCATCGTTTTCCAATGGTTAAAAATTCCGCTTCCAATATTCCTCCTAAGTGTTGTTGAATTTTTGGAATACAACAACACTTTTAGCACTTCAAAAGCGGTTCGTAGGGCGGTACTCGTGATTATAGCAACAACGTGCTAGACACTTTGGAGAACTAGAAATGAACTAATCTTTAACGAGAAATCAACTCCTCTTTAAAATATTAGTGGTGACATAAAAGCTGGGTCATTTTTCTGGGTCAAAATGTCGCAGCCCCCGATCCCTGCCCCAGGAGGCGGGCGGCCGCGGAACACATTGGGCAGAGCGGGTGGTATCGGTGTTTATTAATTTGGCAGCTGAAATGAGACATCAGGACCGTAGTTAGGAAATATTTTATCAAAGTTAAAACACCAAACTTTTTATAATAAACAAAGGGGATAAAATCCAAGTTTCCATTATAATACATTTATAGGGATAAACCTTAGTTTATTGAAAACAAAACTTCTTTTTTTAGGTAACTTTTATAGCCACTTTTCCAAGCCTTCAGTGCTCTCCAACTAGTTTCTATTAGCTTCACATTAAGTTACCTGAAACGCATTTTAAAAAGGTTTTATCAGCAAGAAATATTGGCGAGTGCATCCCAGTTTAATCAAAACAGTTTTATAACTTTACAGTATTGAGAGCAATTACAATGTTTATATCTACACAGTTACTCATTCAGTACTGTCAACACCTGATTTGTGGGTCATGTTACTCATTGTCTAACTCTTTGTCCAATAGTAACGGATTACAATAATGTATACAAAACCCAACATACCGGCAATAATTGTAGAATACATAGACTCAATCACTGTTAAGTATAATTGAAAACATTTGAGGTTTTAGTAAAAAGGTTTATAAAAAGAGAATGTACTCACATTGTTTACTTAGGTAAAACTAAGGCTTCCTAGTGAATCTCCTGGTTATTATCTACTAAAAATTAAACAATACACACGTGTTAGTAAGATAACCCAAATCACATTAACCGTACAACTCGAGAAAGAACTCCATTGACTGAGTCAGGCAGAGCCTTGACATGCATTACGGAGTCCTAGATCAATCGAGTGTAACAAGAGATAGAACCCCAACGACTGAGTCAGGCAGAGCTTTGACATGCGTTACGGAGCTCTAGATCAATCATGTAGGGTAACAAATAGGAGTTATAATACTTACAACGAGGCAGAGCTTCGGGTTATAGGGGTATTATACCCGAGAGTTTTGACTAACAGAAGTTTGAGAGAGAATTCAGATTTTTGAACGATTTGCAAATGAGGCCTGAAGCCCCTATTTATAGCCTGACGAGAGGTGGCTCGCGGCCCACGCCCGCGAAGCCCCCATCTATCATTCTTACGGCCCGCGAGAGCCTAGGGTAGGATCTAGCTAAGGTGAATCAACGGTGTAGGTTCAACACGCAAGGGACACGTGGCGCTACATGGTGCCGCCTGGTGTCAATGGGTCGCGGCCCGCGACAGACCCAAAGAAATGGGTCGCGCCCCGCGAGAGCTTCAGATATTTATTTTTGTTTGATTTTTATAAATATTAAGGTTATTAGGGTCCGTTTCTCGTATACGGGGTATATTAGGAACGTTTAGGGTTATGTTAAGGGGTTTTAGGAGGGTTGTTATATCCTCCCCACCTTATTTTAGATCTCGTCCTCAAGGTCTACTGGAACATGTGTGGATATTTTCTTTGCATTTCTTACTCGAGCTCCCAAGTATGTTCTGGTCCTCTCTTGGAATCCCATTTCACTTTGACTAGAACTAGTCTCTTGTGTTTGAGATTCTTGATCTTTCTATATTCAATCTGAATGGGTTTATCTAAAAACTTAAGTTTCTCATTTATCTCCATGTCCTTAAGAGGTATCACTAATGATTCGTCTGCTAAGCACTTTTTGAGATTACATACATGAAACACATCATGTATTCCTGCCATTTCCTCTGGCATTTGTAGCTGGTAAGCTACTGGGCCTATTCTTCTAATAATCTCAAAGGGTCCAACATACATGGGGCTTAGCTTTCCTCTTTTAACGAATCTGACTACTTCTTTCCATGGAGAAACATTTAATAATACCTTATCTCCAACTTGAAATTCCAAAGGTTTTCGTAT
The DNA here is from genome assembly GCA_030545235.1 of Helianthus tuberosus. NCBI lineage: Eukaryota > Viridiplantae > Streptophyta > Magnoliopsida > Asterales > Asteraceae > Helianthus > Helianthus tuberosus. The sequence continues at coordinate 6,923 of JARYGA010050716.1, read as the reverse complement.
GTTATCTACATAACTCTTTTGACGATCTCGTGCTGCTTTTAGTCTTTCCTTGACTTGAACTATCTTGTCCGTTGTTTCTTGCACTATCTCTGGTCCAGATAGTTGCTTTTATCCAATTTCTGCCCAACAGACTGGAGTTCCGCACTTTCGTCCATAAAGTGCTTCAAAAGGTGCAGCATTAATGCTCGTATGATAGCTGTTATTGTAGGAAAATTCTATTAATGGTAAATGATCATCCCAACCGAAATCAATTACATAGACTCTAAGCATATCTTCCATCGTTTGTATTGTCCTTTCGCTTTGTCCGACCGTTTGAGGATGATAAGCTGTACTTAGATTTAACCTGGTTTCGATTGCTTTTTGGAAACTTGTCCAAAAGTGAGAAGTAAAACGGCTATCTCTATCAGATACAATAGATAAAGAAATTCCATGTAATGAAACTATTTCATTTACATATAATTTGGCTAACTGTTCCATACTGAAAGTTTCCTTCATTGGTAAGAAATGAGCAGATTTAGTTAATCTGTCTACAATCATCCGGATTGTATCATTACCTTTTCGAGTCTTGAGTAATTTGGTAACAAAGTCCATTGTTATCAATTCTCATTTTCATATTGGCATTTCTAATTGCTGCAATAATCCTGAGGGTTTCTGATATTCAGCTTTAACCTGTGAACATGTCAGACATTTAGCAACATAGTTTGTTATATCCTTTTTCATTCCTATCCACCAGAAATTCTTTCTTAGATCTTGATACATCTTATCATTACCAAGATGTATCGTATACTTAGACTTATGGGCTTCTACTAGAATTCTGTAGCGTAGGTTTCCTTGTTTAGGTATCCAAATCCTTTTCTTATGGAACTTCCAAATTCCATCTGATCCTTGTTCTAATTCCTTAATCATTCCTTTTAAACCTCCAGCATCATCCTTGATTGTTGTTTCCTATACCTCTCTAATTTGCTCATTTAAAGCTATCTGCAGATTTAACCTAAGAGAGCGTACTCGTTTTGACTTTTCATGATATTTTCGGCTTAAAGCATCAGCTACTACATTAGCTTTTCCTGCATGATACTGAATATCACAATCATAATCACTAAGAATTTCCATCCAGCGTCTCTGTCTCTATTTAATTCCTTTTGCCCAAAAATATACATTAAACTTTTATGATCCGTGAGGACAACAAACTTATTTCCATATAAATAGTGTCTCCAAATCTTAAGGGCAAAAACTATGGCTCCTAACTCTAGATCATGGGTTGTGTAATTCTCTTCATGTTTCTTAAGTTATCTAGAAGCATAAGTTATAACTCTTTGGCGTTGCATCAACACACATCAATATCCTAACTTAAAGGCATCACAATAGACTATAAAGTCTTCAGTTCCTTCTGGTAGTGCGAGTATGGGTGCGTTGGTTATCTGTGCTTAAGAATCCTAAAGGCTTCTTCCTGTTTTGGTCCCCATTCAAACTTAACTGATTTGCATGTCAGCTTGGTTAATGGAATGGCTATTCTAGAGAAATCTTGGATAAAACGTCTATAATATCCTGCCAGTCCAAGTAAACTTCTTACTTCTGTTGGTGACTCAGGGACTTTCCATTTGGTAATCGCCTCGATCTTTGTGGGATCCACATGAATTCCTTCATGATTAACCAGATGTCCAAGGAATTGCACTTCTTGTAACCAGAATTCACATTTTGAGAATTTAGCATAAAGCTTCTCTTTTCTCAATAATGTCAAAAGTTTATGCAGATGCTCTGCATGTTCCTCTTTACTCTTAGAGTAAATTAGAATATCATCTATAATCATCTATAAAGACAATTATGAACTTATCCAGGTATGGTTTATATATCTTGTTCATCATGTCTATAAATGCGGCTGGGGCATTGGTTAAACCAAATGGCATGACAGTAAATTCATAATGACCGTACCTTGTTCTGAAAGCAGTTTTAGGAATGTCCTCTTCATGTACTTTTAATTGATGATATCCTGAGCATAAATCGATCTTAGAAAAGAATCGGGCTCCTTGAAGTTGATCGAACAGATCATCGATTCTCGGTAGTGGGTACCGATTCTTAATCGTAATCTTGTTCAATTCTCGGTAATCAATGCACATACGCATTGATCCGTCTTTCTTTTTAACAAATAAAACCGGTGCTCCCCATGGCGATGAATTAGGTTGTATAAAACCTTTGTCAAGAAGTTCGTCCAATTGTTTCTTCAATTCTTGCATCTCCGTTGGTGCTAGTCGATATGGTGCTTTGGCAATCGGTGTCGTCCCTGGTATTAGGTGAATTCTAAATTCAACCTCTCTATCAGGCGGTAATCCAGGTAACTCTTCTGGAAAAACGTCTGAGAATTTAGATATTACAGGAATATCTTTTAATTCTTTTCCTTTAATGTTAATGATTATGGAAATCATATACACTATTGCTCATTTCCTTGCATAACTTGCAGCTTTCATCACAGAGATGAATTTTGTTGACCTGGTTGGCTTGTCTCCTTTAATTGTGATCTTTTTACCACTTGGTGTACTTACTTGTACTGACTTTTGATCACATAAAATACTGGCACGATTGGCTACCAACCAATCATTCCTAATACAATACCGAATCCAGCTAGATTCATTAGGTAAAGGTTAGCAGAGAAATGATGGTTCAAAATTTCTATTCTTGCTCCCTGCAAGATTTCACTAATCTTAATAGATTCTCCATTTGCTGTTTCCACTAGACAGTCTTGTTGAAGTTGGGTTAATGGTTGACTGAGAAGTTTGTAGAAAGAAGTATTGATAAAACTTTGGTTTGCACCAGAGTCAAATAATACTTTGGCAAAAATGTCATTAACTAGAAACGTACCGGCAATCACATCCAGAATCATCTTAGCTTCTTCAGCGGTCAGAACGAATGCTCTGGCATTCTTCTTGGGTCCTTCAGTTGTCTTAGCTTTGTTGGTTGTTGCTAGAGCTAGTTTCGAACAGTTCGGTTTGATATGACCAGTTTCTCCACAATTGAAGCATAGCCTATTGCTAGGTTTCCTCCTACAATCTTCTTCCCTGTGTCCAGACATTTTGCAAAAGTTGCAATATATTGAGCACCTTCCAGAGTGCTTCCTTTTGCAATACTTTCAGTAAGGTGCAGAGGAAGAACATGTACCTTTCCCATGGTTGGAATTACCGTAGCGAAATTATTGGGTAAGCCTTTGAGCTAGGTTCTTTCTCTAGTTTTCCACTTGTGTACGTACCAATTCATCTGTCAGGGTGTTGGCTAGTTCTACTGCTGTCACAACCCCCGACCCCTGCCCCAGGAGGCGGGCGGCCGCGAGCACTCAGAGCTGGTGGTATCGGTTTTTATTTAATTTGGCAGCGGAAATTACATCAGGGCCGTAGTTAGGAAATACTTTATCAGAGTAAAACACCATATTTTTATAATCATAAACACACGGGAAAATCCCAAGTTTCTATTACAATCTGTTTATAGGGATCTATTTTATTGAAATAAAACTTCTTCTTTAGTTAGGTAACTTTTATAGCCAATTTTCCAAGCCTTCAGTGCTCTCTAGCTGGCTTCTATTTTGGCTTTCACATTTTGTTACCTGAAACGTGTTTAAAACATTTTTGTCAATGGAAAATACTGGTGAGTGAATCCCAGTTTAATCAAAACAAGTTTTATCATTTTACAGCATTAAGGGCAACCCGCAATTACATTTGTTTACATCTACTTTAATTACCACCCACGGTACTGTCAACCCTGACTTGTGGTCATGCTACTACTCACAGTGTAGTAACAAGTTATGTATACAAAATCCCAACATACCGACGAATAATTGTAGATTTACAAATACTCAATCACTCTGAATTGTAATTTAAATAATTGAGGTTTTGTAAAAACAGTTAACAAAAAGAGGAATTACTCGCATTGCTAATTTAGCTATTTCCTTGTGACTTCCTGGTTATAATCTATTAAATTAAACAATGCACATGTGTTAGTATAATAACCCAATTTACATTAGCTATACCTTCCCCCCGAGACAGAACTCCAACGACTGAGTCAGGCAGAGCCTTGACATGCGTTACGGAGCACTAGATCAATCGAGCAGAGTAACTAATACGTAACGGGGGTTATGATACTTACATCGAGGCAGAGCTTCGCTTTTTAGTGGGTATTATGCCCGAGAATTACTTTTACTATTTAGAGATTTGAGAGAGAGATCGAAATTTGAACGATTCTCAACTGAAGCCGATGGATTCTATTTATAGGGCTTGATCTCGACTTTCTCGCGCCCCGCGAGAACAGAAGGCAAGGCCTTCGCGGCCTGCGAGCTAGGCTGGCTAGGGCCTAGTCTTGTCGAATCAACGACTAGCTTTGACACGGAGGGGACACGTGGCATCACCGGGTTGCGCCTGGTAGCCATGGGGTCGCGGCCCGCGACTGATGTAGCCAAGGGGGTCGCGCCCCACGAGTGCCCCATAAATCTTGTTTTTATTTAATTTTTGTAAAATAAAGATATTTCGGGCCCACTTTTCGTATACGGGGTGTATTTTAGGACATATAGGGATGTTTTTTTTTTAAGATTTTTGGAGAGTTGTTGTATCCTCCCCACCTTGTTTTGGAACTAGTCTCCGTGGTGTACTGGAACAGGTGTGGATATTTCCTCTGCATCTCGGATTCAAGCTCCCAAGTGTACTCTGGTCCTCTCTTGGAATCCCATTTTACTTTGACTAGAACTAATCTCTTGTGTTTGAGATTCTTGATCTTTCTGTCTTCAATCTGTAGGGGTTTCTCTACAAACTTAAGCTTCTCATATACCTCTATGTCTTTAAGAGGTACTACTAATGATTCATCTGCTAAGCATTCCTTGAGATTACATACATGGAATACATCATGTATTCCTGCCATTTCCTCTGGCAGTTGTAGCTGATAAGCTACGGGTCCTATCCTTCTAATAATCTCAAAGGGTCCAACATACCTGGGGCTTAGCTTTCCCCTCTTGATGAATCTAACCACTCCTTTCCAAGGAGAAACTTTTAATAATACCTTGTCTCCTACTTGAAATTCCAACGATTTCCGCCTGTTGTCAGCATAACTCTTTTGTCGATCGCGTGCTGCTTTTAGTCTTTCCTTGACTTGAATAATCTTGTCCGTTGTTTCTTGTACTATCTATGGTCCAGGTAGTTGCTTTTCTCTAATTTCTGCCCAACAGACATGAGTTCGGCACTTTCGTCCATAAAGTGCTTCGAATGGTGCAGCATTGATACTGGTATGATAGCTGTTATTATAGGAAAATTCTATTAATGGTAAATGATCATCCCAATTTCCTCCGAAATCAATTAGACAAGCTCTAAGCATATCTTCCATTGTCTGAATAGTTCTTTCGCTTTGTCCGTCAGTTTGAGGATGATAAGCAGTGCTCAGATTTAACTTGGTTCCCATTGCTTTTTGGAAACTGGTCTAAAAATGAGAAGTAAAACGGCTATCTCTATCAGATACAATAGATAAAGGAATTCCATGTAATGAAACTATTTCATTTACATATAACTTGGCTAATTGTTCCATACTGAAAGTTTCCTTCATTGGTAAGAAATGAGCTGACTTGGTTAATCTGTCTACAATTACCCAGATTGTATCATTACCTTTTCGTGCCTTAGGTAATTTGGTAACAAAGTCCATTGCTATCAATTTCCATTTCCATATTGGCATTTCTAATTGCTACAATAAACCTAAGGGTTTCTGATGTTCAGCTTTAACCTGTGAACAAGTTAGACACTTTGCAACATAGGTTGCTATATACTTTTTCATTCCTATCCACCAGAACTTCTTTCTTAAGTCTTGATACATTTTATCACTACATGGATGTATCGTATATTTATACTTATGGGCTTCCTCTAATATTCGGTGGCGTAGGTTTCCTTGTTTGGGTATCCAAATTCTTTTCTTCTGGAATCTCCAAATCCCATATGTTCCTAGTTCTAATTCCTTAATCATTCCTTTTAATTTCTCAAGATCGTCCTAGATTACTGATTTTTGTACTTCTCTAATTTGCTCATTTAAATCTATCTGCAGATTTAATTTGAGAGAACGTACTTTTCTTGGCTTGTCGTGATATTTTCGACTTAAAGCATCAGCTACTACATTAGCTTTTCCGGCATGATACTGGATATTACAATCATAGTCACTAAGTATTTCCATCCAGCGTCTTTGTCTCAAATTTAACTCTTTTTGCCCAAATATATACCTTAAACTCTTATGATCGGTGACTTACAACGGTAAAGGTAATGTCTCCAAATTTTAAGGGCAAAAATTGTAGCTCCTAACTCTAGATCATGGGTTGTATAATTCTCTTCATGATTCTTAAGTTTTCTAGAGGCATAGGCTATAACCTTTTGACGTTGCATCAACACACATCCATATTCTAACTTAGAAGCGTCACAATAGACTACAAAGTCTTCAGTTCCTTCTGGTAACGCTAGTATGGGCGCGTTGGTTAATCTTTGCTTAAGGACTTTAAAGGCTTCTTCCTGTTTTGGTCCCCATTCAAACTTAACTGACTTACACGTCAGTTTTGTTAAAGGAATGGCTATTCTAGAGAAATCTCAGATAAACCATCTATAATAACCTGAGAGTCCAAGAAAACTTCTCACCACCGTTGGTGATTCAGGGACTTTCCATTTAGTAATCGCCGCAATCTTTGTGGGATCCACATGAATTCCTTCAGATTAATTAAATGTCCAAGGAATTGTACTTCTTGTAACCAAAATTCACATTTTGAGAATTTAGCATAAAGCTTTTCCTTTCTCAATAATGTAAGAAGTGCATGCAAATGCGCTGCATGTTCCTCTTTACTCTTAGAGTAAATGAGAATATCATCTATAAAGACAATTAAGAATTAATCCAGATATGGTTTACATATTCTATTCATCATGTCCATA
>JARYGA010050714.1:20000-21745 GCA_030545235.1 Helianthus tuberosus | reverse complement strand
AAGCCGTGACCCGATACCACCATAAGAATGCCCGTGAACAACCGTGTCAGCTTTCGTGGCTATCCGACGTCGTTTGGTGGTGTTACGAAGAATCCCGAGAAAACGAACTTACCGGGCCCGCAGGCCCGTGGGCCCGAATCCAGATTATTATTTCCCAAGACCACCGTCAACTTGTCCCGGTGGTTCACATGAAGTTTGGTGCCGTTCCGACCTCGTTTGATACGGTTATGGTTGAACCACACGGGCGCTCGGTCCCGACCCGAGCCCAGTCAACGTTTTGACCCGATCAAATCAGCCCGTGACCCGAAACCACCCTACTTGGGCCCTACAACAGCCACGTAAAGTTTCGGGATGATCCGACGTTCTTTCATGGGGTTACGGACAATCCACGTCAAACAAGCGTCACGGGCCGACCGAGCCGGGCCAACGGGCCCTCGGGACCCGAAAACTGAATTTCTTTCATCCAAACACCTTAAAACACGTTACCGAGGTCTCACGCAAAATTTCATGCCAATCCGACGTCGTTTGATGGGGTTTTGAAAAATTATGATTCCTCAAAAATTTAATGTTTGTTCCTGTCACTTAGCTTTTTGTGCAAAATGTATATATAGGGGAGGGGTGGGTGTTGAGCAGCCCATGCCCGGGCAAGGTAGGAGAGCGCCCAAGCCAAAGGAGGCTGGTGGCGCGCATAACAGCCCAAATGCCCCAACGATGACTGAGAACAAGCGCCCCTCTCCCCTCCCTCCCCCCCACCAAGCGCCCCTCCCCCCCACGTTGCCTGCCCACGTTGCCTCGACGACCAGCAAACCTCGAAAATTATGATTCCTCGAAAAATTAATGTCTGTTCCTGTCACTTTACTTTTTGTGCAAAATGTATATATAGGGGAGACCAGGGGCTTGAGCAACCCCTGTGCCCAGGCATGGGCATGATAGAAGCACACGAGACGCGAGGTTTAAAGCCTATACAAGCAAGGCGTCGGTCTCCCCAAGCCCCGTTGCCTATAAATCAAGCCCGATGCCTTGTAAATGCCCCACACGATGCCTACAAGCAACAACGACGTTTGCTAGTTAATCGATCGATGCCCCACACATTGCAGCATGTTGCCTAGTAAACAAGCCATGCTGCCTTGGAAGCGCCCCACATCATGGCATGTTGCCTAGAACGCTGCCCAGCACGCTGCCCTTGTTCCCGCACGACGACCTGAAAGCGTGGCTGACCACGTGCTTGCCTTCAAAAATTATGATTTCTCAAAAAATTAATGTCTGTTCCTGTCACTTTACTTTTTGTGCAGAATGTATATATAGGGGGGTGGTAGTACTCTTGGGGTAGAGAGGCATGTGCTGGGATGGCATGCCAAGGCATGTGCTGGGATGGCATGCCTTGGTGTGTGCTGGGATGGCATGCCAAGGACAAGCATGTGCTAGGAAGGCATGCCAAGGCCAAGGCAAGCACATGCATTGTGAGTGAGATGAGACGGTTGTCTTTACCCCAAGAGTGCCCAAGGGAGAGGAAAGAGGTGTCAAACGTATGCTGAGCCCCACTTCGGTAGTTTGGCACCCCCATAGGCATTCAGGCAAGCGTGCCTATGGGTAAAGTCGGTAGAGCTTGTCAGCCATGTTGGGTACTATTGTTTGGACGAGATGATGGCACACGTCAAGCTTGCTTTAAGGTAACGTTCTGGCAGCACAGCCAGCCCGCAATTGCTAGTTCAAGCGGGTGGAATCTGCCTATAGGGGCGTTGCTT
>JARYGA010050713.1:0-19353 GCA_030545235.1 Helianthus tuberosus | reverse complement strand
TTTCATCACAAAATCCATTGTCACTCTATCCCATTTCCATACTGGCAACTCCAGTTGTTGTAGTTGACCTGCAGGTTTTTTATGTTCGATCTTAACCTACAAACATGTCAGGCATTTCTCAACGTACTGGGCTATGGATCTCTTCATATTAGGCCACCAATACTGATCACGAATGTTTTTGTACATTTTATTTACCCCAGGGTGCATTGTGTATTTAGATTTGTGGGCTTCATCCAATACTTTACTTTGAATATTTCCAAATTTCGGAATCCAAATTCTTTGACCAAATCGGAGGATTTCATCTGCCCTTCGGTTAGTAATTTTTGCTTACCCAAAATTCTTTCAGTCTTGACATTTTCGTCTTTCAAGGCCTCACTTTGAGCATTCTTGATTTGTTCTTTCCAATCAATGTTGACGTCGATCCTCAAGGCCTTTACCATATTCGGTTTAGTTCTTTCTTTTCGACTTAGGGCATATGCGACTATGTTAGCCTTTCCTGGATGGTACTTTATTTCACAGTCATTGTCATTGATAAGCTCCATCCACCTTATTTGCCTCATATTTAACATCTTTTGATTTATGATATATTGTAGGCTCTTATGGTCTGAATATATTACGCACTTAGTACCATACAGGTAATGTCGCCAAATCTTTAAGGCAAACCCTATGGCACCTAATTCAAGGTCGTGCATAGTATAGTTCTTCTCAATAACTTTTATTTGCCGTGATGCATAGGCTATGACCTTTTCTCGTTGCATCAGTACACAACCTAGACCATTCTGTGAGTCATCACAGAATCTTCATTACCTTCTGTCAATGCAAGTATAGGAGCACTACTAAGCTTTTCCTTAAGAAGATTGAAAGCTTCTTCTTGCTTTGGTCCCCATATAAACTTTGCATTCTTTTGGGTCAAAGTTGTTAAGGGTGTATCAATCTTTGAGAAATCTCGGATAAACCTTTGGTAGTAGTCTGCTAGGCCCAGAAAGCTTCTAATCTCATTGGGGTTCTTTGGTGCTCCCCATTTCATAACAGTTTCTATCTTAGCTGGATCTACTTGTATACCCTTCTCACTTATCACGTGACCAAGGAATTGGACTTCCCTCTTCCAGAAGTCACATTTAGAGAATTTGGCATAAAGTTTCTCTTGTCGAAGGGTTTCTAGAACCATTTTCAAATGTCTGGTGTAATCGTCTTGGTTCTTAGAACAAATAAGTATGTCATCGATAAAAACAATGACAAACTTATCCAAGTATGGCCTGCAAACTCTATTCATTATGTCCATGAATGCTTCAGGAGCATTGGTTAGTCCAAAAGACATAACCAAAAACTCGTAATGCCCATAACGCGTCCTAAAGGATGTCTTAGGAATATTCTCCTCCCGTACCTTTAGTTGATGGTACCCTGATCGAAAATTAATTTTTGAAAAATAGTTGGCTCCTTGCAGTTGATCAAATAAATCGTCTATTCTTGGTAGAGGGTATTTGTTTTTTATAGTCAACTTGTTCAATTCACGACAATCAATGCACATACGCGTTGAACCATCTTTCTTCTTAATGAACAACATCGACGCTCCCCAAGGTGAGGAACTTGGTCTGATAAAGCCTTTCTCCAAAAGTTCATCAATTTGCATCATAAGTTCTTTCATCTCTGAAGGGCTAAACGGTAAGGAGCCTTCGCTACTGGTTTAGGACCAGGTATTAAGTCAATGTGAAACTCTATCTGGTGTTCAGGTGGGAGTCCCGGTAGATCTTCCGAAAATACGTCACGGAAGTCACACACTACTGGGATTTCATCGAGTTACCTTTCCTCCTTAGCGTCCATTGTAGATGCGAGAAAGGTAATACATCATTTTTGGATATATCTTACAGTTTTCATCAGAGATGACTCCGATCTTGGGGATTGCATCATTTCCATCAACTAGTATCTCTTCCCCATCTAGCTTGCATACCGTCATCATTTTGTGTTCATAGTCAAGGTGAGCATAGTTCTTATTAAACCAATCCATCCCAAGAATGACGTCATAAACACTCAGAGTGGTCAGAATTAAGTTGATAGGGAATTCATTGTTAACTAGATTAATAACACAATCCCTAAATATGTGGGTGTGCTCTCCGCTAGTTGTCTCGACTATATATGTGTTTTCAAGAGTTTGTGTAAGTTCAAGTAAGGCGCCAAGGTAGTCGAAATGAAGCTTCTATTCGCTCCAGTATCAAATAACATTGTTGCATATATATTATTAATGAGGAATGTACCGATTATGGCTTCATCTCCGACTTCTTTTAACAGGTATGCTCGACCCTTCACCTTATTCTGATTCTCTTTAGGATTCGGTTTGGGAGGTATCTTGTAGTCACTTCGTAAATGTCCATACTCCCATCAGTTGAAGCATTTATTCTTTGGACAATTTTTCCATGCATGATTCTCATGCGGACATCTTAAACATTTTGATTCCTAGGACCTTCTCCCTGCGTCATTCTTAACATATTTACCTTGCCTATCGACAAAGTTTCCGCTATTCCTCAGAAACTTTCTCTCTCTTTGTATCGATTGATTTACTTCCTCGTTTCCCTTCCTTTTATTGTTAGTCGTTATCTGGCCTTCTTCTTCGTATGCAATTGCACTTAAAACAATTTCTGATTCGTATGTCTATGAGGCAGACATTCTAACCAATTCTCGAATAGGAGGCGGTAACCCTTGCACATACCTTTTTACCCGCTTGGATTCAGGTGTTACATGCTCTGGAAGTAACCTAGCCATTTCATCAAATTTGGTTGTGTACTGACGATTTGTCATTGTCCCAACTTGTAGTTATATAAACTCTCTTTCAATTTTGTCTTTTTTTTTATTTTAGGAAATTTCTCCATAATAAGCTCCTTTAACTCGTTCCAAGTTAAAGTAGTAGTAAATTCAGGTCCTTTAGCTTGTTTGACATTATCCCACCAGAATGATGCCTCAGATGTTAAATCTAGTGGACCCCACAAAAGAACAGATGACTGGAAAGCCAAAATAGTCTACAACCTGTGATTACAAATAACAGTGCTTTGAAGATCTGCTCCTCGCAAAGACAAAGACTCAACATCTGCTTTTCTAAAGTCTGCTAAAGCCAAAGGTCTGCCAAAGAGAACCGCTGATGATGAAGACAAAGTCTGTTGAAGCAAAGGTCTGTTGATCCTATGCCTATCCTGAGAAGACTAAAGTCTGATGAAGCTAAGGTCTGCTATGGATCAACAGATAATGAAGACCAACAGAGGATCTTCAACAGATGATGATCAACAGAGTTTTCCTTTATTATCAATGTAACAGTGTTTAGGCTCTAGTAGATGTTAGGACTTTGTTAGGCTATTAGATGTCTTTGTCTAGGTGACGTTAGCTTAGATGCTTCAGATGTTTCATTTGTACTATAAATAGAACAGTGCATGTACTGTTCTGTTTATCACTTTCACCTTGACATTTTTGTATGAACAAACAAGGAGTGATCAGGCTGAGGGGAAGTTGTAATTCTTCATGCATATGTAAACTTGTAATTGCAAATTTATAAAAGCATGTTGATGAAAGTAATATCTTCATTGTTGTGATTGAAAAGTTAATTATTCAATTGAATATTTCATCTTTGTTTTATCTTCATTCATTGTTTCCATCTTAACTGTCACAACAATCAAACTCATATCCTTACAATTGGTATCAGAGCTTGGTCAATCAAATTCGATCTAAACATTCAATTTGATATAAACATATCAGCTCCTACTACTGATATCGTTTGTTCATTGGATTGAAAAACAGAGTAAAAGTTTATTTACGTTTAAAAGTATTTTAAACAAAAACTTGTTTGTAAACAATCAACAATATCTCAAAATTCACAAGATCCACATAACACTGGTACTCTGTACAAACCTTCGATGCTTGTCGGATTGGAATATAATATCTGGCAACGTCAGATGGATCACATACTTGCTCAACAGAACACAAGTTATTGGAAATCGGTTATCTTTGAACCGCATGTTCTGATGGTGCCGAGTGCTGAAGACCCCAAGGTTTAAGTACCAAAGAAGCTGGAAAACTACTCTGAGCAGGATTTTCAGAAAATTGAGCTAGATGCCAAAGCATTTAGCATTGTTGCTATGGATCTGCCTAATGATATCTATGCTGGCCTGTTGCATTGCAATAGTGCTAAGGAGTTCTTGGATGCTTTGAAAGAGCAGTTTTGTGGCACAGAGAAAGTTATTGAAAACAACAAAGAAGTTTTAAACCAACAGTATGAAACATTTTATCATGTTAAAGGAGAATCGTTAACTCAACAATTCGAGAGGTTTAGTTATCTAATAAGTGAATTAAAACTGGTAAATGTTGATTTTCCTAATTCAACCTTGAATAGCCGATTTCTAAGATCATTACCAGACAAATGGGACACTATTTCTTTTGTAACAAGAAACTCTGTTGGTTTCAAAGAGATGAGTTTGACTCAGCTTCATGGTAGGCTCCTAACTTATGAGAGAGAGCTTAACCAGAAAAGAAGCTTCAAGAGTCAGGAAAAGTTGCTGATGACTATGCATTTGGTAGTACAACATTTTTTGGTCAAGAGGAAACCTTTGGTGGAAGTAAGGATCAGGGTTATGATCATTTTATTGACATAACTTCTGGTGGAGGATTTAACTCTAACTCTTACTCACCCAATTATGCTTTTGCAGCAAATGGGGAAAACCAAGTTTCTTACAACTTTTCTTTTGAGTTAAATGATCTTCAACACTTTGACCCCAATGATTTGGAAGAATGGACATCTTGCACCAACTTACTTTGCTAAGTTTTAGAACTAGAAAATTTTACATAAGAACTGGCAGAAAATTTCCAGGGTTGCATGGGGGGTTGAAAGTTGGCTTGGATAAATCTAAAATCAAGTGTTACAAGTGTAACAGGTTAGGTCATTTTGCTAGAGAGTGTAGGAGTAAAACAAGTGGTCCTATTGTTACACATCCAAGTCCTATACATCAAAACACTCAAAACATTGTCCATTATACCCAATATACCCATGCTCCACATATGCAAAGCACTGCTCACTTTGCACACCCTACAACTACTGTTCCAGTACAGTATGTCCAAACCACTGTTCCTTAGATACAGTAGGTTCAAACTCCAGTCCCTCAGGTTCAAGTGCAACCTGCACCACAAGCTGCACAAACCTCTGCTCGGGCAGAAAACAGTCAAAGGAGCATTTTCACACAAGGCTTTGTTGATTGGAGCAGCTTACCTAATGAACTTACAGATGAAAATTTTTCCCTAGTTGCCAATTTTGAAAAGAAACATGATGATTTATGTTTTATGGCACTAGAGATAATATTGGAAGGGGTTGAGTCTGAGGAAGTGGTGTTCTATTCTGATTTGGTTTGTGATAATTTTGAAACAAATTTTTCAGAAGAAAAGGTTGGTGAAGAAATGGTGAATCCTCTGACAGACCCATGGGAGTCTAGTTTGTGAAGGAGAGTGCGATTTTGCCATGATGGTTGCTGCTAAGGGAGCTTCTACTTGCTTTCATAGTTTATGGTATGTAGATAGTGATGGCTCCAGGCACATGACAGGATGTTAAGCCCTTCTCAAAGATTTTCTAGCACGTGGAGGGGGTGATATATCCTTTAGTAACAACTCAAAAGGAAAGGTGTTAGGATCAGGGACAGTCCAAGCAGGGAAACTCAAGTTTGAACATGTCAATCTTATCGACAATCTAAAATTTAACCTTCTTAGTGTATCAAAAATGAGTAACAAAGGCTATGGGTCATTCTTCACTAAGGAAACTTGTAAGATTGTTGGACCAGATGTGATGAAAAAGATTGGAGAAATCATAGCCGGGAGCAAAACACAACTTGTTGCTCACAGGAGTGGCAATGTGTATGTGGTAGATATGTTGAAAGATAATACAATATCTAATTCTTGTCTATTCTTAGCTGCCTCTACCAAAGAGACAGAACTATGGCATAGAAGACTTGGTCACACAAATCTCAAAACTACACCACACTCGCAAAACAGGATCTTGTAAGAGGCCTTCCACCAAAACTTTTCACATGCGATGAACATTATGTTTCCTGTCTAAAAGGAAAACAACATAAAAGTTCATTCAAATCCATTGATGAGTCCAAAACTAGTCAGTGTTTACAATTGTTACACATGGACTTGTTTGGCCCTGTTAAAAGCATGAGTCTTAACAGGAAGAGGTATTGTCTTGTCTTAATTGATTATTTTTCAAGGTTTACATGGACTTACTTTTTGCACTCCAAAGATGAGATTGCAGGTATTTTGCAGGACTTTGTAAGAAAAGTTGAAAAGCAATTTGGTCTACCAGTAAAAATCTTCAGGAGTGACAGTGGAACAGAGTTTAAAAATAAGGAGTTGGGTAACTTTTGTGTGTCAAAAGGGATTGTAAGGCAGTACAACATCCCAAGAACACCGGAACAAAATGGGTCATTGAAAGAAAGAACAGGACCTTAATTGAGGCTGCCAGAATAATGCTTGTAGATTCAGGTTTACCATTGTCTTTTTGGGCAGAGACAGTAAACACTGCTTGCAATGTGCAAAACAGAGTTTTAATTAATCCCAGGCATCAAAAGACTGCTTATGAAACTCTGTTCAAAATCAAACCACTGATCTCTTATTTCAAAATCTTTGGCTGCCCATGTTTCATTTTAAACTTAAAAGATTCAATTTCAAAATTTGCAGCCAAAGTAGATTGTCGTAATTTTCTGGGATACTCAACTACCGCCAAGGCCTACAAAGTGTTTAACACAAGGACTAAGTGTGCAGAAGAGACTTTGAATGTAAAGTTCAATGAACTTTCTTCCTTAAAAATCCCAATCATGCTGAATTATTTGATTTAGATAAATTTACATTTGAAGATGTGTCTGTCAAGATTAACTATGCAGGTACACCACAGTCTTCCCATCAAGACTATGGATTTGACATTGTGATCCCACAATATAAAGTCACTTCCACCACCAGAGAAACATATGTTCAAAACAACTGTCAAAACTCTGCCACTGCTGCATCAACAATTGTTGATCCTCAAACCTCTGTAGCCTCATCCATTCAATCCACTGCTGACAAAAGTCCATCCTCTGTGGAGAAAATTCAACCCATTTTTACACTTATTCCACCCATACCTCCACCTCCATTCCAAACATATGTTGACTCTTCAAAAATTGCCAACAGATGTTAGCTCAGATTATTCACATTTGCAACCTCACCTTTAAATGCCATCACGCCATACAAGGGAGATCTCATCTACCTTAAAAGTCATCCACCAGACCAAGTTATTGGAAACATCAATGAAGGGGTACTCACAAGAAGTCAATCCAAAAACATTTGTCTTTTTGCTGGTTTTCTATCAGTCACACAACCTATCAAGTACCAAGAGGCACTGAAAGACAATAGTTGGGTAGAGGCCATGCAGGAAAAGCTCCAACAATTTAAGAGACAACAAGTATGGGAACTTGTATCATTGCCCAAGGATGTATGTCCAATTGGCACAAAATGGGTCTTCAAGAACAAAACAAATGAAAGGGGCATTGTTGTCAAGAACAAAGCTAGGCATGTGGTTCAAGGCTTTAGACAAGAAGAAGGCATTGATTATGATGAAACATTTGCTCCTATAGCAAGATTGGAAGTCATCAGATTGTTCTTAGCCTTTGCTGTCAACCACAACATCAAGGTGTATCAAATGGATATCAAATGTGCATTCCTTTATGGTAAGATCCAGGAAGAGGTATATGTATGCCAACCACCTGGTTTTGAAGATGCTTTTTTATCCAAATCATGTCTACAAGCTTAATAAAGCTTTGTATGGGCTTGAAACAAGCACCAATGGCCTGGTATGAAACTCTATACACCTTTCTCTTATCCATAGGCTTCACATGTAACGCTTCGCATTTCTGTACTTTCCTTATTTAGAAAGTATTGTTGTAATTCTATTTTTGGAAACTTGTATTTGTATTGTATTATGTTTTCATTTCAACTTTATAAATCCGAGACTATTGATCATAATGAAATTTAAGCATTTTATTCACATCTATGTTATACATAATAGACTTGTTGCATGTTTATACTCAAAATCAATGTTTTAAACACCATTATACATGTTCCATACTTGTACAATACATATTTATGCTTGTTACATGTAAAACAGCTAAAACACGCGAATTAATCAAACTTGGACCTTCGAGAGGAAGAGAAATTACCCTTCGCACGAAAGGACCCCCTTTTATGCGAAAGGGGCCTGTCGCCCCAATCTCCCTTTCGCCCGAAAGCTCCCTCTCATCCCAAACTCACCCTAAACCTATAAATAAGCACACTACTCCACTCATTTTCCCCTCCCAGTCGCTCAGACTTACTCTCAAATGCTCTGAAGTTCTCTCTTGCGATCAGAGGCATTCAGTTATGATTTTTTTTTCATCTCTTTCATTTCTCTAACATTTTTCTTGCATTTTATCCAATTTCTTTAACTTTTGCAAAACCCTTGTTTGAAAATATCTCACTGATGGTTTTCACGAGTTTGCTTGGGCAAACTGATGTTGAAACCTCACCACATATAAGATTCAAACGTTATAAACTTTGATTTAAACTTGTTCTTACGTTTCATTTTATTTTCTATTTTCAAACTTGGTGGAATCTGGTACTCACCAGACTCACAACTCAGTTCATAGTTGTGGGTTTGTATTAGGGTTAATTTTGACCAAGAAATTATCTATTTTGAATGGATCAAACAAACGTTTTTTTATGAACTTACACCTTTCGCACGAAAGGCCATACCCTCGTGCTAATGGGCATCCCTTTCACACGAAATGGGACTGTTTCACATGTTTTCGTTTTTTATTTCACTTATGTTCGATCCCGGTTCATCCAAACAGTTTGATAGTCACAAAGTAAGTTAACCCCATTTACCCTCCAACACTTGGTTCATTCCTTCTATGTTGAGTTGGCACACCTGGGTTGTCCTTACTTGACTGTTTGGCTATTTTACCTTTTGTTTTCATTTTGTGTAACAATTACTTTTTTGTATTATGTTAAAACAGTTTACAATCAAATTTTACGCACGAATCCTCGTTTAAATAAGACCATTCGCACGAATGGACTGCCAGTCGCATGAAAGGTTATACCCTTCGCACAAAAGGGCTTCCATTCGCACAAAGGATCAGTTACTTGTTTTGTTTTGTACTTTTTTCGTATTTTAAAGACTGATCTAAACCTTTTCACATCAGAATACTCACACCTTCGTTTACCCATTTAGGTGTACCAACCCCCATCTAATCGGTTCTCGGTTTTCGTGGAAATCTATGCAAAACTATGAGTATACTCGATCCCTTTTTCATTTTATACACTTTGGGTGCAACATGTACAACTATACAAAAGCATGCAACACTATTAAACATGTTAACAAATCACACTCTATCCACTATTAAATATGAGACTTGTTGATACTTGTTAATCTCGCATGCTATGTTTACACGTGTCTATTGTCACACCCTGGCTTTTGCGGAAGCGTGGGTTTATTTGGTGTGACTTCTTAATACCATAGCAACAATCATAACAATGCTATATGATAAAAATACGAGATGTTCATCCATTAATTAAAGTGAGAAAATACCACCATATCATTGTTTAGAAATATCGACACTTGAAATAAGTTACAAACCATAAATTATTTAAAACGTGTTCATAAGACACATAAAAGACTTTGGATAAAACGAGGTTTAGAGACATGTAACCCGTCCATGAGTAGGTTACACCTCTCAAACTTCACAACTTTGGATGACATCTATTAACCAACGCAGCTAGACACATGCATACCCTGCCAGATCCGCTAGTTCCCTGAAATACATGTAGTTTGAAAAATCAACAAAAAGGTTGAGCGAGTTCATGTGTAAGTCTGTATGTATAAGTCTTTAAAATATGTCTTGTGTGTATAAATGTCCCTGGTATGTAGCAATTAAGGAAAAAAATCACCAATGGGTTGCAAAGCCATTAGTATGTGTGAAAAGGTGCAGGAAAACTCAAACCTAGCATATTTGTTACCGGGCTTCCGGCTGGAAGACATAGTCACCTCTATGGGCCGCCCCGGCCTCATGGGAGTGCGCTTGCTATACCCATATAGATCTATCACTCATGTCCCTCGGTCCTATGATGAGGATTAATGACCTTAGGTGTTGTGCCCACCTTTCACGGTCTAGTAGTAAACCCTCCTTAAGCTAACCATACCATGTATAAAAATGTCTATAATAGTTGTAACATGTATTCCACCCCCGAAGTATAAAACTGAAAACTGTTAAGAGAAAAGAGGGACATGAACTCACCTTATTTTGCAAGCGATTCCGAATACACAAGTCAAGATTAAGATGTCTGATAATAAGGAAACTCAAAGTTGTCCTTATGAATCGTACATGAACAAGAATAATGTATCAATAGTGAGGTCGTATAGTGTTGACAAGACTTGTTGAGCATTTATTGTATTTGATAGTGTTTAGATTAACAGAAGGATCTTGTGAATTATATGTTTAGATGGCTCGGAAAAATGAACATGATATAGAGGAATTATTTATGAAAAATATTTATTTATCATAAATAATTAAATTGAAAAAATGTACAATTTATTTAATATAAACATTTGTAATAATAAATCAAATATATTTAACTAGTGTCATAATTAAATATAATGATTATTGGCAAAATATTGTACAAGTGATATAATTAATTTATATCAGAATAATTAAAAATAACATTTCTAATTATTGAACTTGAATATTACTGATTTAATTATATAAATATCGAAATTATATAAAATATCAGTAAAAATATTATTTTTGTGAAGATCAGTATTTAAATTAATTAATCTGAAAATTTCAGATTTTAATTCCTAAGAATTGATTTATTATGAATTATTTAGTAATAAACTGTTTTAATATCATAAAAATTAGTTTTATAAATAAATTGACCAACTTTATATTTCTAATAAAAGCAACAGTGTTTAATAATGTTACAAAAATTATTGAAATGTTACAATTGTTAAAAATAAAAAGATTAAAAAGGTTTGCAGACCCCTGGGTTCGAATCCGGGTCTGTATTGAAACAAACACACACACAACCACTGGGCTAGCCTGGTGGTTTGTGTTTAGATTTAGTTTAAATAAAACAAATATTGAAATCGAAAAGTGTCATCTTCCCCAAACAGAGTCAACAGAAAAGTCAACTCTCAAAATTAACGGGGAAATCTGTGTTATATTCAAATTAACTTTGGAGAAACATTGTATAAGCATAAACGAACTAATTGGACGGATAAAAACTAACCGGTATCGACAGAAAAGGTAAACCGACTAAATTCCGGCGACAAAGCGAGTATTCCGGCGAGTTTTCCCACGAGCTCCGAAAGCTTATTAGAGAGGTTTTTAGAGAAATGTGAAGGGTGCAGGAGATTCGTAGGAGTCCAGGGAGTTTAAATAGCACTCAAATTCGACACAATTTAGTGGATTTGATCTACTCTAAATTCTTTTTTTTTTATAAAAAGTTCCGATTCACAGTTGTTATAGCACGAATTTGTGTGGTTTGAATGATTGGGATTAGTTGGGATAGGCTGGGTATCATGTGGGTAAGCTTTACAGGTCAAAAGAATGAATTAAAATCAGTTTTGGTGAAATCCCGTAACCTGCGTGCTGTGTATATATTTCAGGTTCATTTTAAAGTTAATATAAATAAAATACAAACTTAAATCAAACACATGTGGGCTGGTAGACCAGCTGGTTGGTGCGCGCTGATGTGTGCGGAGGGGCGCGGGTTCGAGACCCGTCCCGATCGGTTTTAAGGAAATTAAAACGTTTTTGTTTTCTGAATTTATTTAATTAAATTATTAAAATCCTAAATTGTATATATGAAAGGAATTAAATTCTAAATATATCAGCTCCTGTACAGGAGGATAAACTGGTTAAGACACTTCGCTTATAACGTAGAGACTCGAGTTCGAATCCCACCTGCGACCGGTTCAACCCCATTTTTTGATAAATTTTGAAATATTTACACTATGGCCCCTCAAGTTTCATTTTATACAAAAACAGTCCCTCAAGTTTCAGAAATTTACAAAATCAGCCCCTGAACTTTCAAAAAATATTCAAAACAGACTCTCAACTTTCAAATAAAATACATGTTTGGTCCCTGAAGTTTTGAAAAATGACATAAAGAGTCCCTGTAATAGTCAGTTAGTTAAACTAACTGGGTTAAGTTTTAAAGAAGGATTTATTATATGAGGACTAACTCAGTTAACATAATTCAGTTAAAATGAGTTTCAAAAGGTTAGTTTTAGTCCCTAGAGTTTAAGTTTCAGAAAATGACCAAATGAACCTTGGACTTTTATTTCAAAACTATATATTTATTTCTTTATAAAATAAGTTTCCAAAAATTACAAAAAGAACCCAAAACTTATAGTTTGAAATAATTGCACTTTAACCCTCGTATTTATATAGTTTCAGAAATGACAATTTAGTCCCTAAACTTTGTACTTTCAAATAATGACGGTTTTAGTCCTCAAAATTAAAAAGTAATAACTTCAAGCAAGTTTCAAAGAAAGTCAAATAGGTCCCTCAACCTATTGTTTGTCTATGTGTTGGCATTTTCAGCATGTTTATGTGTTATCCGTTCACTGTGCTAACTGTGTTTTGTGCATCAAGTTTATCACTAAAGTTTGTGTGTAATACATGGAGTGACAGTATGAATGTGATGCATATGTATGTATGATGCAGAACTCATAAAGCAGTTTAATTCAACAGTTATAATTCTAGCACAGTCATTAAGCACAAAGTTAATATTAATTAATTTGTACGGATACCTGTAATTGTGTGCGTTGTCACATTCTCCCCCTGTTAAGAAAATTTCTTCCCGAAATTCTAGTTCTGCTACTAGACGCAGGGGTTTTGGGGAATAAATGTGGGTATTTTTCCTTTATACGGTCCTCACGCTCCCACGTGAATTTCGGGCCATGTCGTGCATTCCATCGAACTTTAACGAGCTTGACACTACTCCTGCGCATCTTGTTAATCTTCCAATCAGTAACCTCAACGGGTTCTTCAGTAAAGTGGAGTGTGTCATCAATATGAACTTCGTCGGCAGGAATGACTACTGTCTCTTGAGTTGGACTCTTTTTCAAGTTAGATACATGAAATGTATCATGTACGCCATTTAGTTCAGCAGGTAAATCCAACTTGTATGCTACAAGACCAATCCTTTTCAGGATTTTAAATGGACCAATGTATCTGGGATTCAACTTCCCATGCTTCCCAAAGCGTGCTACACCCTTCCAGGGTGAAACCTTCAACAAAACCATATCCCCCACCTCAAATTCTAGAGGTTTCCTTCTTCGGTCTGCATAACACTTTTGTCGATCACGAGCCGCTTTATTGCGCTCTTGGATCTTTATAATCTTGTCGGTCGTTGCCGGGACCAATTCCAGGCCAACAAGTGTCTAGTTTTTCTCGAATCGACCTACCAAACCTACCCGCGACAACCCCGCTACACCCGCGTTAGCCCAGCATAATGGTAATCAACACTTGCGTCCATAGAGAGCTTCGAACGGTGCGGCCTGAATGCTTGTATAAGAATTCAACCAATGGTAGGTGAGTGTCCCAACTTCCACCAAAATCCATTACGCAAGCTCGCAACATATCTTCTAATGTTTGAATCGTTCGTTCGCTCTGTCCGTCTGTCTGCGGATGAAAGGCAGTACTCAGATTCAACTGAGAACCAAAAGCTTCATGGAAGGATTGCCAAATCCTTGATACGAATCTTCCGTCTCTGTCAGAGATAATTGAGAGAGGCACTCCATGCCGTGCAACAATCTCTCTCAAGTATATCTCAGCAAGATTACTCGTTTTATCTTTCTCCTTGATTGGAAAAAAGTGTGCAGATTTCGTTAAACGGTCTACTATTACCCAAATCGTATCATGTCCCTTGGATGTCCTTGGCAATTTCGTTATGAAGTCCATAGAAATCTGTTCCCATTTCCATTGGGGTATTTCAGGTTGTTGCAAGAGACCTGAAGGCCTCTGGTATTCGACCTTCACTTTGGCGCAAGTTAAACATCTGCCAACATATACCGCAACATCGCCTTTCATTCTTGGCCACCAATAAAAATCCTTAAGATCTTGGTACATCTTATCCGCTCCTGGATGAATCGAATACCAAGATTAGTGAGCTTCGTCAAAAATAACATTTCTCAGACCACCAAACAAGGGAACCCAAATTCGTTTCATGAAGCATAAAGTCCCTTCCCCGTTTGGTACCAACTGTTTCTCCATCCCACGGAGATACTCATTCTCAATATTCTTTTAGTGCTTCTCGCGACACGAATGCGCAACGAGAGGTCCGTTTGTATGATCATTTCCAAAGCCCTAACCCTTATGGGCTTGATCCTTTCCTTCCGACTTAGAGCATCAGCAACCACATTCGCCTTCCCTGGGTGATACTTGATTTCTCAGTCATAATCATTTAACAACTCTACCCAGCATCTTTGCCTCATGTTAAGCTCTTTCTGATCGAATATGTGTTGCAGGCTCTTGTGATCAGTGTAGATGGTGCATCGAGTACCATATAAATAATGTCGCCATATCTTCAAAGCAAACACCACCGCGCCTAATTCCAAATCATGCGTGGTGTAGCTTTTCTCGTGGATCTTCAATTGGCGAGAAGCATATGCTATAACCTTCTGACGCTGCATAAGCACACATCCCAAACCTTGACGCGAAGCATCGCAATATACCACGAAGTCGTCAGTGCCTTCGGGTAGGGATAAGATCGGCGTGTCACAAAGCTTGTTCTTCAACAGCTGAAAGGCCTCCTCTTGCTTGTCTCCCCAATCAAACTTCTTATCTTTCTGAGTGAGAAAGGTCAAAGATTGAGCGATTTTCGAGAAATCCTCAATGAACCTACGGTAATAACCAGCCAAACCTAGGAACTGTCGAATTTCGGTTGGCGTCTTCGGAGTTTCCCAATTCTTGATTGCTTCAATCTTTGTAGTATCCACATGGATTCCATTTCCATTGACTACATGGCCAAGAAACTGGACTTCGCATAACCAGAACTCGCACTTCGAGAATTTCGCATACAACTTCTCCTTTTTAAGCAGCTCTAGAATAGCTCTTAAATGTTGCTCATGCTCTCCTTTCGTCTTTGAGTAGATCAAAATGTCATCAATGAACACAATCACAAACTTATCGAGGTATGGCTTACAAACTCTGTTCATCAAATCCATGAATACTGCTGGTGCGTTCGTCAAACCAAACGGTATAACCAGGAACTCATAATGTCCATATCGAGTTCTAAAGGCCGTCTTTGGAATACTTTCCTCTTGTATCCTTAACTGGTGATAATCTGATCGTAGATCGATCTTTGAGTAAAAACTTGAACCTTATAATTGATCGAACAGGTCATCGATCCTTGGCAAAGGATATCTATTCTTGATTGTCAACTTATTCAGCTCCCGGTAGTCTATACACATGCGAAAACTACCATCCTTCTTTTTCACGAACAAAACTGGAGCTCCCCAAGGCGAGAAGCTTGGTCTGATAAATCCCTTGTCTAACAACTCCTGGAGTTGCGTTGACAGTTCTTGCATCTCTGAAGGTGCAAGTCGATAAGGTGCCTTAGCTACAGGCGCGGCGCCTGGAACTAAGTCAATATGAAACTCAACTTGTCTTTGTGGTGGCAATCCTGGCAAGTCTTCTGGAAAGACTTCAGGATACTTCTTAACGACTAGGATGTCTTCAAGTTTTGGCTCAGCGGCTTCCTTATCCACGATGTGTGCTAGGAAGGCAACACATACTTTCTTCAAACATTTTTGGGCCTTCAAACAACTAATGATCCTTAAGGGCGTATCGCACTTCTCTTCGTGTACTACAATCGTTTCTCCATCCGCCATTAGGATGCGAATGGTCTTCTCGTGACATACAATCTCGGCTCTGTTGCTTGACAACCAATCCATCCCTACTACCACATCGAAGCTTCCTAACTCGACTGGCAGTAGGTCTAATGTAAACTCGTGTTCTCCCAGCTCTATCACGCATCCTCTGATGACTTCATTCGTTTCTACTAGCTTTCCATTAGCCAGTTCAATTGAGTACGGAATGTCTAACTTACTAGCAGTTAACCTAAGTTTTTTCTTAAATTCTAGCGATACAAAACTATAGTCGGCACCAGTGTCAAATAGTACAGATGCAAAGCGTTGATTGATAGGGAACGTACCAGTAACAAGGTTAGGATCTTAGCGAGCTTCCCTTGCTCCAATATTGAAAACCCTTCCTTGTGCCTGGTTAAGCTTTGGGCATTCTCGCTTGAAGTGCCCGATGTCCCCACAGTTAAAGCATCCTGGTCCTCGACCGTTTCCGTTCCCATTACCATTACCAGCTCGATTATTGCCTACTCCCTGGTTACCAGCTTGATTCCCATGGTTTCCTCGATTTCCATTCCCGCCATTTCCTCCCTGTTGGCGGTTTCCATTCCCATTTCCATATCCTTGCTGACCACCACTACCAGCACCATTACCACCCCAACAGGTTTCTTTTGTGTGGCCATTCTTCCCACATGACTCACATTTCCTGAATGGGCATGGCCCGGGGTGATGATATTGGCATACATCACACTTGGGCAAAGTACCCATGTATCCCTTCCCTCTTGCTTCAGCATCAGTTTTAGGTTCCTCTGGTGGGTTCACGCTTTTCTTACTTGCGCCGCCGGTACTCTTTTTAAAATTGGAGAATTTCCTTTTGTTTTCTCCTGAGGACTCCACGTGAGTTTCTTTCTTCTTGAGGTCAGAGTTTGAAAACTTGTTTAGCCGGATAGCTTCCTCAGTAAGTGACACGCTCAGGTCGATGGCTTCAGTAATGGTTGGAGTCTTGGACGTCGTCACCATGCTCATAATCTGGGGTGCCAATCCCCAGATGAAACGCTCAATGCGTTTAAATTCAGGATCAACCATATACGACACAATGCGTGACAAGTCATGGAAGCATATTCTAAAAGAAGATCTTATTGGTCCGGTCGTAGTAAGTATAATAAGTAGGTAATATGCTTATGTAATAATACAATAACCCATAACATCCCATGTCATAACGCAAAATAAATAATTCAACAACGCATGTAAGTCACAATCAATGTAAGTAAGTAATCATCCTAGTCTTCCCCAGACTATCCCACCCAGTCTCTTAGACTGAACTCCCTAGTTTCTCAAACTAACTCCCTGGCCTCTAAGACCAAACATTCCCAGTCTCTAAGACTAACTCCCTGGTCTCTAAGACCAAACCTTCCCAGTCTCAAAGACTAACTCCCTGGCCTCTAAGACCAAACCTTCCCAGTCTCAAAGACTAACTCCCTGGTCTCTAAGACCAAAACCTCCCCAATCTCTAAGATTGAACCCCTCAGTCTCTAAGACCTGATGTGTAGGAAGTGGTATGTTAAAAACTTGTAAAAATGGTTAAATAAAGACTGACTCAAAAACTAAACTTTTTGACATGCTTTGGCCTAATAGGTATCGGTACTCTTATTGATAGTCCCCAGGTAGGCAACGGGTCCTTTTATTTGGATTTGTACGAATGCCAGCCTAGACAGGAGTTCTCAACTACCGGTACTTAACCCTTCCAGTTACTACATGTCCGACACAAAAAGCACTTGTTTGTAAAGAAACGTTTGTACCCTGAATCTGGAAACTTGTATATGCAATGTAAAAATCTCTTCGTGAGAGCCCTGATGATCATAGTCTAGACTCGAGAAATAATCCTAGTTCGCTATGATCGAGGCTCTGATACCAAGCTGTCACACCCTGGCTTTTGCGGAAGCGTGGGTTTATTTGGTGTGACTTCTTAATACCATAGCAACAATCACAACAATGCTATATGATAAAAATACCAGATGTTCATCCATTAATTAAAGTAAGAAAATACCACCATATCATTGTTTAGAAACATCGACACTTGAAATAAGTTATAAACCATAAATTATTTAAAACGTGTTCATAAGACACATAAAAGACTTTGGATAAGACGAGGTTTAGAGACATGTAACCCGTCCAGGAGTAGGTTACACCTCTCAAACTTCACAACTCTGGATGACATCTATTAACCAACGCAGCTAGAGACATGCATACCCTGCCAGATCCGCTAGTTCCCTGAAATACATGTAGTTTGAAAAATCAACAAAAAGGTTGAGTGAGTTCATGTGTAAGTCTGTATGTATAAGTCTTTAAAATATGTCTTGTGTGTATAAATGTCCCTGGTATGTAGCAATTAAGGAAAAAAATCACCAATGGGTTGCAAAGCCATTAGTATGTGTGAAAAGGTGCAGGAAAACTCAAACCTAGCATATTTGTTACCGGGCTTCCGGCTGGAAGACATAGTCACCTCTATGGGCCGCCCCGGCCTCATGGGTGTGGGCTTGCTATACCCAAATAGATCTATCACTCATGTCCCTCGGTCCTATGACGACGATTAATGGCCTTAAGTGTTGTGCCCACCTATCACAGTCTAGTAGTAAACCCTCCTTAAGCTAACCATACCATGTATAAAAATGTCTGTAATAGTTGTAACATGTATTCCACCCCTGAAGTATAAAACTAAAAATTGTTAAGAGAAAAGGGGGACATGAACTCACCTTATTTTGCAAGCGATTCCGAATACGCAAGTCAAGATTAAGATGTCTGATAATAAGGAAACTCAAAGTTGTCCTAATGAATCGTACATGAACAAGAATAATGTATCAATAGTGAGGTCGTATAGTGTTGACAAGACTTGTTGAGCATTTATTGTATTTGATAGTGTTTAGATTAACAGAAGGATCTTGTGAATTATATGTTTAGAGGGCTCGGAAAAATGAACATGATATAGAGGAATTATTTATGAAAAATATTTATTTATCATAAATAATTAAATTGCAAAAATGTACAATTTATTTAATATAAACATTTGTAATAATAAATCAAATATATTTAACTAGTATCATAATTAAATATAATGATTATTGGCTAAATATTGTACAAGTGATATAATTAATTTATATCAGAATAATTAAAAATAACATTTTTAATTATTGAACTTGAATATTACTGATTTAATTATATAAATATCGAAATTATATAAAATGTCAGTAAAAATATTATTTTTGTGAAGATCAGTATTTAAAATAATTAATCTGAAAATTTCAGATTTTAATTCCTAAGAATTGATTTATTATGAATTATTTAGTAATAAACTGTTTTAATATCATAAAAATTAGTTTTATAAATAAATTGACCAACTTTATATTTCTAATAAAAGCAACAGTGTTTAATAATGTTACAAAAATTATTGAAAT